>CAEFZY010064354.1:0-129266 GCA_903066815.1 Brachyrhaphis roseni | reverse complement strand
CTTTAAGAATAGACAGAATAACATCAAAGTACAGAGTGTATATATATATATATATATATATATATATATATGTGTGTGTGTGTGGGGGTGTGTGGGTGTGTGTGTGTGTGTGTATGTTTTATTATTAGCAGACCTGCTTATTAAACTTAAGTTTAAGACTATCCCCAGATTTATCACAGACTGCTTAAGACATGACTCAAGACAGCCAAGGATCACAGGAAGACAGGAAGAGAGCAAGTCGTAGAACTAGAGCTAAACCAAATAAGTTTTATCATCATGAAAACATAAAAAAGTTTAATCCATCCAGGTGTTAATATCATCAAGACATTTAACAGAGGATGGATGGAGCAATAACTATTAATACGATTCTGGGGCAGATAAGTCTTGCAATCATCAGCATAACAATGAAAACAAAGACCAGGCTTTCCTTTAATAGACCCCAGCTGAGACAGGAATGATAAAAACAAAAGTGGACCCAACATGAATAAAAACTATTTTCTTTACGTCTTTAAAAAGTAAAGAAAATTTTGGAAATTTGTTTCAAATTCAAACAAGCTGAGCGGTCAAGTCCAAGTTATCTCAAGTAACATTACTTAAAGATTACCTAACAAAAGGTTGCTTTAAAATCATAATTTCATTTATAGTATTTAGGTAAATTCTCTATCTCAGCCAATCTAGCCCTATGTTAAACTATGACTTACTCCTATTTACCATAATCTTTAAATTTCACTTCTCACACGCAGGCTCAAAAAAGTAGAATCAAGAAAACACCTCAGAAAAGAAACTGTCAACTAAGTTGCTGAAATATCTTCAAAAAGAAGCATAATCCCACAACCTAAAGAAATTCAAAAGCTGAAGTGAAATAGTCATTGGTATCTATAAGTCTTTGGAATTCCAGCAAGCCACATGGAGAGCCATTATCCACAATCAGTTAAAAAGCAAAGCCATGGTGAATCATTACAGATGGGGCTGGCCTATCAAAATTATTTGGAGTGCATCTGCAAATCCTCCAGGACATTACAAAAGAACCAAGACCAACATCTAAAGCTCGACAGACATCACTTTCCTCAGATAAGGTCAGAGTGCATCATTCAACAATTAGAAAGAGCATGGATGAAAATGACATCCACAGGAGATTTCTGAGGCAAAAACCAAAAATAGAATGTAAGAATCCAAAGCAGACCAGTAGGTTTTATAGAGACAATGAAGGTTTTATAGAGACATATCAAAATTTAGAAGCTTGTGTTCAGACTTGAAAAAGCTCCCAATGTGGTTGAGTTAAATCAAGTCCATTAGAAGGAGACAGCAAACATTTCTCCACAGCAATGCAAAAGACTGTTTGAAAGTAACTGCAAATACTTCATGGCAGTTATAAACGCTAGCACGAGTTACTAGGTTTAGGAGGCATTTACTTTTTTCACTTATCCAAATCTTAAATTTATTTACCAGAATCAATGCTTGATAAAAAGAAAAACTTGTACGTTTTGAACTCTTGTTATTCAGTTTGCATATTTGAAACATTGCAACACATTTCTCCACCGGGGTGAAAACCTCAAAATCAGAGCCCATAGAGAGGTGTAATGGAATCATACTCTGCAGCAATAACTGTGGCGACTGTAGCTCTACTGTGAGCAGTGAAGTAGGTCCTTCACAAAGAATGTAAAATCCAGCACATACATGATCAGTTTCACAGAACAATGTATTAGAATAGGAGTCTATGTCTGTCAACAGTGGTGGAATGAAGAGTTTACTGGGAAAGAAACTTTTGTTGTCTGAAGGGGTTTCAAAGGCCTTACTCCTCTTAGACTGCAGTCTAAATAGAGCATGAAACTACGTTTTATATTCTCATTGACCTGCTCCCTAACTATACTTTGTCTCCACACTTCGCAATCAAGGAATGGGCTAATTCTGCGGCATAAATGTCAAGTACTCATGAGCCATTACCATATCAGCTTGTTAATGATCAATGAGATTTGGGGGTCGTGCTTAGTTTGTTAATGTGTTGTTTAAATGTCAGTTGAAATAAAACATGTTCTGAACTACATCATGTTCTTGACACTGTTTTCAGGTGCATTGCACTCTTATTCGGAGGTTATGCATTCCCTACATGCTTGGTTGATACAAAAAGCGTAAAGGTCTTCATAATTTTTTTTCAGTTCAGAAACATGAGCTACTTGAACTGTACCTACAGTTCAAGTAGGTACAGTTGAACTGTACCTACATGTTTGAGAATTTTTATTTGTCACTCAATTGTGGTGATGTGGTTTTCTTAGAGAAAGGCAGTTTTCATCTTAACTCAGATTTTGAAAATCCTGCAATCCAACAATCCCATTTTAAAATTTTTACATGGCAGTTGTAGGATTTTTCCTTTGTATTTGGTAAAAGACCAAGGGTCATTTCTCCTTCCAGCACCAGACTCACACTATTGTGTTGGTTGTATTTACCTAGAATGCCATGTGTTATAGTTTGCTTCCTGCTTTTGGAGTGGTCTCTGGTCCACTTGAATTCACATATGCATTCAAACTGAGTCGGAGTTCACTTCACTGAACCAAGACCTAGGCTTTTTCAGATCAGAGTTTGCTGTTTTGGTTAGCATCAGCACTTGATTGACCATTCACACCTCCCTAAGCAAATCAGACTTAGACAAATGCACTACAGTTCAATTAAAGTGCATTCACACCAACAGGGCAGGTGTGAATGCAACCTAAATTTCCTAAGGTTTGAAAATTTTATAAAGTTTTGTTATTTAAAATTGATGTATAAATGTCTGTACAATCCAGCCCCTTCTGTTCTCAGTGAACTTGTAGTTTCACTCACAGCGGTGGGCTCTCCCACACGAGGAGTCTCCAGTGGAAACATCAAAGTGCCTCTGAGAAAGACATCATCTGGACAGTCTGCTTTTTCAGTTCTTTCCAGTTGCTGTGGAACAAGAAGTTCCACAGCAACTGGATTCAGAGTGGGAACATTTATACAGTATGAACTTGAAGGTTCATATAAATGAACCTAAAAAGAGTCATGTATGTGATCACAACTAGTCTACTGTGTTATGTTGCCTTTTGTTAGGTGTGCTTAACTGTGTATTTTAACAATTGTTTACTTAAAGGCCCTTCTATAGATGAGCATTACAAGTTAACCGTAACTATAAATGCTAATGTATGTAGCATGTTAACTGTGTGTCCTTGTGAATATCAAATAAGTGAATAATAAAAACATAACATGAAGAGAACATTCTGACTCCCTGATCCTTTCAACTCTTTCATAAATTTAAGTCACCACGCTTCATAATTTATAACATTCCCGACAATAGCTCTCCTAAACATTTCTTTTATTACAAAATTCTTGCAACCTAAAATATCAGAGTTAGGACCATGAGGGGAATCATTTAGATTCCAGAGAAACGATAGAAAAAAAATATTGCATAAAGCTATTGACATGGCAACCATGGTGCAGGACAGACAATTGGGATGAATTGTGAGTGATGAAATGAACAACACAAAATTTTTGGTGTATTGGTTTACTTAGTGAATAATGGATAATTATCCATCCCATCCATCCATCCATTCATCCATCCATTTTCTTTACACCCTTGTCCCTAATGGGGTCAGAAGTTGCTCGTGCCTATCTCCAGCTACGTTCCGGGCAAGAGGCGGGGTACACCCTGGACAGGTCGCCAGTCTGTCGCAGGGCAACGGATAATTATAATAAGTGAAAATATAACAGATTTTAGTGGTATAACTGGACTACTATAACTGGACTACATCAGCTATTAGGCTGTGGACAAATCGCAGTGGGCTGTAAGCAGCACATGATTTAGATTCGGGAGAATAAGGATGTTTTTGCTGTAACATTCCGAAGCACATTATATAAAGAAATGAAACCAAGATAGCCTTAAAGACATAATTCAGAAATATTCCAGCTGAATTGTGACAAGATCACTGTAACATTACATACTGTTGCAGCAAATACATGCATCCCAGTCTGCAGCAGGCTTCTTGACATTTGTGACAGACATGATTTCATCTATAACCTCCACCAATAATTGCATACTAAATATGTCCTTAGCACAACACAAAACAGTACTAGAATGCAACAAGCACAATAAAAAAAGTCAAGACTATTGGGAAAAAATGGTGAAGGCAGAGAAATTAAAACCATAAATCCAGCAATTGGACAGCTATTGTCTGTTGTGTGTGGTATCGGACATGCCCTATTGGATGCATTCTGAGATTGTGCTTTCTTCAATCATTCAAATGTTTTGCCAAAAAAAAATTCTGATCTATCTGTACAAAACCCCAGGTTGTAATTATTTGAAATGTCCTTTATTTGAGTCATAAAAGCTAATGAAGGACATTATGGGGAAGGAAATTACTGGGATAAAAATGTTAAATAGATTACATTTCAGTCAGTAATTGGCACTGCTCAGCTACTGTGATTTTTTTAAAAACTTGAATAACCTTCACTATTTCAATTAATTATTTTAAAATTCAAGACGAAAGATTGAAGAACCATGTGACAGCACAGATCTTTTCACTCAAACCTCAAATGCATGTAGTGGCACTAGTGTGAAAGTGAATTAGTTGTATGCGAGATTTAGAATTATCCATAATTTGCATTTGATTACTTAATTAGTCTGGTTTGTTTAGTCAACTAAGATGAAAGTATAAGTTTTGAATCCGAATAAATTGGACTCGTTTTATGAAAGCATTTTTCTTTCTCATGTCATCAAATGTTATTGGAAAACCTTGGAATCAGTTTTCAAAGTTCAGATGTAGGTCAGTTCTCGCCCAGAGCTCGGTTGAGCAAGTGCACTGCATGTGACAGCATTGGAATAACACTGTCTTTCTAACCAATGAGTAATCTGTTTTAATAACATTGTTTTTATTATAAAAATTTGAAATAAATTTGCCTGTTTTCACCTTTAGGGACAGCTCTTGAGATAAATCAAGAAGCTTGCTAACTGACTAACTTCTATTTATTTAGGACTGACATTTGTCTTCTTCAATGCAAGAAGCAGAGACTTCAGAGCTCCCACAGCGCAGCCGGTAGCATACGATTAAAAATGAGTCTCCTGAAGGTGAGCAAAAAGAGTTTGATGGTTTTCCATATGGGTACCTTCATTTCAAGGCCTCGTGGGATGCTCAGCATGTATATTCATAAGAGGTGGGCAAAAAAGGGAGGGAAAGTTTTTAAGAAAACCAGCTGGTTGCCTTCGACTTCTCTCTGGTGACCTCAATTTCTCCTGCTTCATTGAGTTTGATGTGTCCACGTCCTAAACTGTAGTTCTTGCTTAAGGAACTTATGAAGAATCTTAGATTATTACAATATTAAATCATAACGAAAAACATAGAGTAAAACATGAAAACTGAACAAAAGGGGTAATAAAATTCTACTATACAAGACTAATGCATTAAGTATTGACATGAACTGAGAAGTGTAAATTTTGCAGCTTTCAAACTTTTCAAAGCTGATGACTCATGTCTGCACTGAGGAAGAAATGGAAATATTTCCAAATTAAAAAAATATATATTTTTATTACAACTATAACTCATGTTCTTTACTAATACAATGAAAACAAAATGTTCAGCTGTATGTATAATGTATCTTAAGACTGTGAGTTTTACAATATTATACAGTAATAATATTATTGTGGGCGTATACCCAAACCATTTAAACTAAAGTGATAATGTTTCAAGACAGTTCCCTTTGGACTTGGAAATAAGTGAAACTATTGCAAGAAACATGTCCACTTAAAATAAAATGATGTAAAATTTACTAGATTTATCTTTGATTTGATTCTGACAAAACAATATATCCTTTATTTATTCCATTTTCCGGATTACATAAGAAATTATGATTTACAAGAGAATTGTTCAAGATAACAGCATGGGAAATCCTGTATTACTTATTTGTCTTTTTTGTTCTTGTAAGAAATACCTAAAATCAACTCTCCACTCACTAATAAACAAATATTACGTTTATTTTCTATATACATGCATCTTTGTCTGATTACCTCTACCAGAAGACCATAGAATAGTTTCATCAGATAGATTTCACAGAGCTCTATAGGTTACATTATGAATTAGATGTTGAATCTTTTCATGGTATGGTCTACAAATTGCAAAGAATTTTACCCTATTATTTTTACAATTAAACCTCATTTTAGTGAGATGCCAGGGTAATTACATTTTCTGTATGGAACCCACAGCTACACTCCACCGCTCGCCTCCCTCATATTTCTGCATACTGCTGGTTAGCTGATCAAAAAAGTTTACCTCTTTTGAAGATATTTACAGTGATGGTGTGGAAACTAAATATGCAGCATCTGTCTCTTTTTTTAAGGTAACACTAAGACTTTGAGTGGCATGGCTGTTGAGAAGATGTCTGCAGGTTAGCTATCTCAGCTATTAGATACACAACACTACATAGGGCAAAAATGCATTCTTTGCAAGACACACGAGTGATAAACGTAAATACATAATGAAGTACAGAAATATATAATATAGCATATTTATAACAGTGGAAATCAATACAGTATCTCTTATTTTTAACAGCAAAAATGATGATTGCTTTCTGTTTTAAATAAAATCCTCAGAACAAGTTATGACATATTAAAAAACTGAACATATCCTTAAAAAGTATCATTCTGCAATAGTTTACAGATAAAACTTAATATTTTATGTGTTGACTTATAAAAAAACATTTATGTTTTTGGCATTATATCTACATTAATTCATATCCAATACAACTCGGACAAAGACTTAAAAAAAAGCCGTTTTTGTTCTCTTGTTCTCTATGTTTTAAGTGGAAGATGATTGTGGAAGGAATGAATTATACAGGTAGGTCAGTTTCTGTGCTATTGTGTTCTCACTGCATTTCAGAAGAATAACAGAATAAGAGGTGTTCTAATAGGAATATATTCTGGTAAAGGCAATTCATAAGTGGCAAGGAAGCAGCATCAGTATGTACTTATGACTATTAAGAAAGCTACAAACTGGGTGGATTCCACTGTACTTTTTTTTTTTTTACTGTTCTTGACACAGTATCTCATCATTTTATGTTTCTAGAATAAATTCTCAATTTAATGCCTGTGTTTTGCTTTTAAAGGATAAAGGCTAATATGCACACACACAAAAAGTTTGGAAATCACTGCGGGTTCCTCCAGGTTTTACTCAAGTGTGTTAGAAAAACAACTATTGTTTCAAATAAAAATGTACTTTAAAAAATGGTTGACGTGCAATATCATATGGTTCTTGGCTTGACTGTTCCAAAATCCAGTCATATTCTGATCAGTGTTTTTCACTGACCAGAAATAAGTGCTGCACCCTTTCAGATCATCCTGAAAGGGTGCTATTACCGAATGAAGTGGAAGTCTTCAATATCAGTAAAGTGAATTCAGAGTAGGCACCAAAATGCAGCAAACTAAATGCATTCAATATGCACAAAGACAGAGACTTAATATGTTGGTCAATAATCAATATAACTATTGCACTAATTAATAAAACTGCATTAATCACATAAATCCCAAACATTAGACTTGAAAGACAGTTAACACATTGCCTTGGCATTTTTGTCTTGGTTTAAAATAAGTTATAAACCCTGTTTTACTGCAACTCCTTTTTTACATATGCATCAAGATGTTGGCTACAAACACTCATTGGTTAATTTATTACGCAAGTTTATCTAGTTACCAACACAAATGGTGATCTCAGCCAATGAGGTAAAAATGCCTTGCTGAAAAAGCATTGAGCTAGCATTTTTCTTGACATGCTAACTACCGTATTTTCCGGACTATAAGTCGCAGTTTTTTTCATAGTTTGGCCGGTGGTGCGACTTATACTCCGGAGCGACTTATGTGTGGAAATTAACACATCATTATATCATATCACGTTATTTTCACACTAAACTGCAAGAGTTATTGCCTTTCAAGATGACATGTCTGTTCTTGGTGTTGGAGTTTATCAAATAAATTTCTCTCAAAAATGCGACTTATACTCCGGTGCGACGTATATATGTATTTTTTCTTCTTTATTGTGCATTTTATGGCTGGTGCGACTTATACTCCAGAAAATACGGTAGTTAAACACGTTTACACTAGAGACACATTTACAAAGCCCCACTCTTAGATGCATAGTTCACACTGAGCATAAGAATGGGAAAGAAAGAGGATTTAAGTTTAAATGTGACAAGCTTGTCTGTGTATTTCAGAAACTGATGAAATACTGGAAATCTCATGTATAACCTTCTTACTGATTTACAGAGAATGCTTTGTAAAATAAAAAAGATGCCTTAATCAATTTA
This sequence comes from Brachyrhaphis roseni, assembly GCA_903066815.1. Lineage (NCBI taxonomy): Eukaryota > Metazoa > Chordata > Actinopteri > Cyprinodontiformes > Poeciliidae > Brachyrhaphis > Brachyrhaphis roseni. Next base: position 120,968 of record CAEFZY010064354.1, on the reverse strand, counting down.
CTGACTAGTTTAGATCACTGAAAGGCATCAGCCAAGGCATGCATCCTACCATGTCTAAATGCACAACATGTTGCACCTTGAATCAGATGGGCTGCAGCAACATAAGACGACACAGGCTGCCACTCATGTAAGCTGAAAACATAAAACTATGGCTACAATTCAAACAAGCTCACCAAAGTGTTGCAGATTTGGAAAACATTCCCTGGTCCAATAATTCTCATTTTGGATGTATGATTTAGAGGGTAGGGTTCAGATTTTGAGGTCAACAGTACTATCCCACTTTATATGCATAATTAAAGCTGCTGATGGTGATATAATGGTGTGGGAGATATTTTCTTGGCTCACTTTTGGCTCTTTATCACCTATTAAGTATTATTTGGAGGTCACAGCTTATTTAAGTATTGTTAGTGAAGACATTCCTTTAAGATCAAAGTGAACCCATCTTCTGATAATTATATTTGGCAGGATAATGCATTGAATGAAAAATCTCAAAAAATCTCAAAATGGTTTTTTGAACATGATAATGTGTTTGATTGGCTCCAATGGCCTCCATAATAATCAGATGTATCTTATAGAAAGCATCATGGAAATGCAGTTTACAAACTTGCAGGAACTACATGATGCTATCATGTCAATATGGTTTAAATCTTTTAAGTAATGTTTCAAGCACTTCATTGAATCTGTGCTACAATGAATTATGGTATGTCTTAAGGCAAAAAGTGTCAAACCACAATTAGCAAGGTGCTCCAAATAAAATGGACAATTATTGCAAATAAATGTCATTTGGTCATGACAGAAAGAAAGAAAAAATTAAAACATTTTGAGTGTGATATGCATATTGTCTCAAATTGCATTATTATAAAAAAATGGAATAAATACAGACTGTTAGTGGCAAATCAACATTATAAAAGAACTGGAAATCAGAAATCAGCCACTTGCCCAATGCAACTCTTATTCCTACAACATGGCATATCTCTGAAGTGATACTGAGAAACAAACAAAAGATATGTATCTTCAGTACCAAAAACTTCCATTATCCCAAAATCTGCAGACTTTAGCAAGATTAAGTTAATGGGAATGTAAAAAAAAAGAGAGAGGCAAATACTTAAATAGTTTTTTCTTCCTTCACGACAGTGAATCAGACACTGACACCTCTTTGCACCTCTGAATCATACGCAGACTCATTCCAGCTTGACTTTAACTGTCTTACGGGGTCAGGACAGGTTGCAGTTTATGTCTGACGGGTGCTATTGTTGTGCCAGGACCTCAGCGATCGCAGGGCAAATATTGCCTCCTCATAGACACCAGGTGTCTGTAACAGCTTGGTGTATTTGCACAAAAAGTAAGCAACAACAAAAACTTGTGTACAGCACAACACCTGGCGCTGCCATCCCGCTGCTTCTCTCTCCTGCTCTGACAGTAGGGATGACGAGAAATCACCCTGGCAACCAGTTCAACAGCAAAAGGGGAAGAATGCCAACTCAAAACACCGTAGCATGAAATAAGCTGTTCCCTGTCATCTATTAAGTAGCTGATGAAAGTGTATTAAACAGCAAAACAAACAGCTTCTAACTGTGGGTAAAAATGAACTATTAATTTATACAAAGAAAAGCACATATCTGGAATATGCCTTGCTAAAATATGCAATAGTATTTGAGGGAACATTAACTAGATATGAACGTTAAACACTTTCCACAAATATATGTTTTAAAAATTAATTTTAATTTCATGGGTGAAATAAATTATACAACGTTAATAATCCAAATAAGATGAGCACAATCTGATTAATTGCTGTGATAATGAAAACTTTTATTTTATGCATTAAGAACCCAAGGCAAGAGGAATGAACATGAAAGCTTCTCTTACCTCGACAGTGAACTCCTTCATCGTACCCGTCCTCACAGTCTCTGGCCCCATTGCAGAGCTTGTTGAAATGAATACATTTCCTTGTCCCAATACACTGGATGTGATTGAGGGGACATCTGATTACCACCTCCTGTGCACCTGAAGCAGAAAAAAGAGAAACCAGAACAATAATTAATCATGTCTACATCAAGAAGAAAATTCCGGTTTTAGGCAAAATTAGGAGTGCACACCAGTCGACAGAAAAAGATTCACCATCATTTGTTTTATTTGCAAGTAAACATTTTTTTTTGTCAACCTGCTTACATCTCAAGACCTCTTTTACATGAGGAAGAAGAACCTGCGCATATGCAAATATATTTATACTTCACAGCATTGTTCTCCACACACAACAGATGTTTCCCCACGTTGCTCTGCAGCCGCATTTGGTTAAAATCCTATAACAAACTACCTGACTGCCACTGCCAGCCAGGCGAACAGCGGAGAGCAGCTGTTTAGGGATTCATGAAGCACATAGATAAGTGACCCTCATTCATGTGTAAGCCCCAGGAGCACATAAAACACAGCTGACCAGCACACTCGCACTGTAAAAAGCCATATTTCCACCTTAACTACACTGACATCAATTACGATTAGCTATTGTGGGCAGCTAATGGGAAGATTTATTACCCATCAGGTGAGAGATAAAACTATTCCTAAAAGTTCTTACACCCATACTACACCAATTTTGAATTTCGTGAACATTATCTATTAGTGGAACCCACCTCTATCTAAAAAGGTAAGACTACCCAATTAATGTGGCTAACAAAAAGAAGGGTGACAGCCTGTTGAGGGTTTTACAGAAGAGAGATGTGGACATGGAAGTGTATCTCTGGACTGATGCAATAATGACTTATATCATTATCTCCTTCCAACCGTTCAATTGCCAAGAAATGGTGACTGACTAATGATAGTACCTTGGCTACAGCAAGGGAAGCACAAAAGACTTGCACTGCTTTTATGCCCCATTTAGTTATTTCAGCTGTAGGTAGCCTTGTCCATTAGATTTTTATGTTTCTTGAATGAAGGGAACTGGTGATTTTCAAAAACAGTTTAAAACATCCCTTTATGGCTTTGTTGTGCACATTTAGGCTTTACTAACAACTGCACATCTTGAAACCGGTATACTTTCACTATCAGTATAAGTATAAGGGATATATATACTTCAAAAGTATTCACATCAGTTGTCCTATTACAATATCACGGGTATGTGATAAACCAAATGGAAGGAAAATAAAATATTTTAAAAAATCTGAAAAATGCATGCATTTGTTTCCAGCCCCTTTACTCTAATACCCCCAAAAATCAATCTAAGTTATCTATTTGCTTTGAAAAGGCATCTAATGAGTAAATAGAAACCAATCCACAGCTCAGGTGGGAGAATGCGCTGACAGGGCAATTATTAGCTGTGCGCTCCACAAATCTGGTCTTAATTGCCAAGTGACAAAAATAAATCTGTTTGCCACAAGCCATGTGGAGGACACAGCGGCAGCATGTGAAAGGCTCTGGTCAGATGAGATCAAAATTAAATGTGTCAGGCTACATGTAAACAGTATAAGTAGAGAAAAAAAACACTACATCTATTCAAAGACATCATCTCCATGGTAAAACAGTTTCGTGGCAGGAAGAGGAAAGCGTTCAGTCAATGAAAATAATTGATGGAGAAAGAGCAGCAGAAAGTGAATTAGATGACATCAAAACTTGGAACCAGAGCAGAGGTTCAGCTTACAAAAATGCAATCAAATGTTTTAGATGAAAACATATTTTTGTTGTAGGATGTCCAGATTTGAATTCATTTCCAAAATGATGACAAGACCTTCAGGCTAGTAGGGAGATACCCAGCAATTCTTCAGCTGCAAATAGACGAAAATGGTGGTGCTACAAAGATTTACTCTTTAAGGCTGAGAACAAACAAAACGTCAGATTGTGTAAAAATCCCCCTCCACTTCATAATTAAGATCTTAAATGTGTTGGTCTGTCACACAACGCCCCAGTAAAACCACTGCTGTTAGGTAAAAAAAATGGGGAAAAGTTTGTCAGGGTATAAACAGTTTTGCAAGAGATTATATATAAAATGTTAAATGAAAATTTTATACAGAGTTCTGAAGGTTATGGAAAAGTATGAACTTTTCTATGAAAAGTTTATACTTTTTATATATAAAGACGGGAAGAAGAAGAAGGAAAAAGGCTAGTCTTCACAGAACAACCCATCCTTCACCTAAGTGTCCATTTGGCAAATGTGCTATTTAACACGCAGCTCTAAGGGTCTGTGACGGCAAAACAGTCCTGTCAGCCTCTTTTTTCTGGTTTCTCGCCACATGGGTTCTAATCTAATGTGATAAGGGGAGGGATGATGCATGAATATTCAGTGGCGCTGATCTGTTATGCAGGGGTATACAGATGGTCTCTTAACAGCTGAGGTGGACAGAATCCCTGTATTATGTTCCAAACTACTGTACTATACTTCAGTTACTCAAAGTCAAAGCGATAAGATAGTTTGTTTGTCCTTTGTTTGACTGCAAGGTGCTACAGTCATTTAAATCCCAGACTTTGCTTCATGTATGCATGCAGACTTCAGCAGCACTTCAACTTTATAAAACTAAGGTTTATTTTGAAGCATTTAGCAGAAAAAAGAAGCATCTAAACTATGATTAACTTATAAAGAGATGTCATTTTTACACCGACAGCCTGCGATTCAACCAATAAATGTATTTTTGTGTGTGTGTGTATTATACTCTCAACTCCCTAGAACATTTGGCTGCGATCACAGGCAGCAGAAAGAATATGTGACATTTTATTTAACATCACAAGAGGGATCACAAATGTTACCGCAATGCCTTTTATAATGTGGCCTTACACCGGTCATGTTTCAGATGTTTCCCAAATACCAACTCACACATCGCTGCTTGACACCGCAACTTCAAACATATCATTACTCTTCTCTGGCTCTCCATCAGCACAGCTGCTGAGATCTAAGGTAATCAAACTCACAGTTCTTTACATAAGTGAAAACTAGATTTGAGAGCATTCTAAATATAAAATGCTTCTGAGAGATTAATCTTGCGCTTCTTCTGAACTCTAAATTTGATGGGTCATAGCAGGCTAGTATTTTGTGGAGGCTGCACACATTTCTAGCAATCATATCAGTTTTTCTTAGTCTTTCTACACAAGAAGTGTAAATACATATGAGAGAACATTTCTGCAGTTAGTTTTAGATCACTGCATCGTCCAGTAAAAATGTACTGTTTTGTCACATGGCAATCACAGCTTCAATGTATGTAATTTAAATTTTATGTTACTGACCAACATAATGTTCATAATGGTGAAGTGGAAGAAAATTGGATCCAAAGCCTTGAAAAACCTTTACAAGTAAGAACAGAAAAGTTTGGCATACATTTTTATTTTTATTCATTGCTGGATTGCATTAAGGGGAATCAGAGTACAGGGTGATAAATACAATGCCAAACGTTTTATTTCTGAGACATTTGGAAAATCATTTCCTTTTACTTCACAATTATCAAAGCTATAAGAGCCAGATAAAACACATTTAGATGTGTGCCTGTTAGTTGACAGCATTTGAAAAGGTTTCAGAGGGATCAATAAATTTGAACTGTATGTAGAATTAAAATTTCTGTGCCAAAAGCACTGAATTGCTGAAGCCCAATACCCTTATTTGGCAGGAATAATTTTCTGCCATTTTGTGAAAACTCCTAACATAACTAAATGAAGCTTAAATTACAGCTCAGTTTGATGCAAGAAGTATTAATTAAGTCATGCTGTGAACCAAAAATAATACTAGCTTCATGTGGAGGACATTTACAAAATAACATAAAAAAAATAACTAGAATTAGAACCGCCAAATGCAGAGTAGGGTCATCTAGATAGATTTGGGTACTTACAAGCTTCTGGGCAAGTGGGAAGAAATTAACATGAAGCATAATGAGACCAACTGTTTCTTTTTATGTGTTGTAGGTATGTGTGTTTTGCCAACCATTGATGTTAAGGTAAAAGACCCCTGCTTTCTGAAATGTCATAGTTTATGTTTTATTATATTATCTAAATTATGTTTTGGTATATGGTTACAGAATTCATACTTTTTAAAGTTACATATTGAAGGGTTTGCAACAATATTTTGCACTTTATCTAAAGGAGCGAAATCTGCAGATCAGTTTTACATTTGTAATCGCACAAATTATTACAAAAAAAGATACTGATCTGACTTATGTCTCAGATAGTTTTCACAGTTTCCTGGCAACAAAGTCAACAGCCAAATTGTGGAAAGATACACAATAATGGAGTAAACAAGAGCAAAGTTTTCTACCAACACAGCCCTGTTTCACTACATGCAAAGTACTGTTCCCTCTCTCTGCCTTTCTGTCTGTAAAAGGCGCAGTGGTCCTAACAGCAAGAGCTCTTTAAAAGGATTATTCTCTTGTGTGACCTTTATATACCTGGCATTTGGAATACTGTACTCAGCCAAAAAGTTTTTTTCTGTATTTGTCCATATTTGTTTAAAAAGAAAAATAAATAAATAAATTAATTAATTAATAAATAAAACAGCTTCTATATGGCAAAGACTTGCAGAGTAATACAGAATAAGGTGCTTTACATATGACAGGTCTTTAGCACTAACATCTCAATAAATACCATTTTATTTTTGATTTGATTAATTGAAACAATTAACAACCAAAACTTCTTAAGTACTGCGTGATTTGCTAATTTAAAGACAGAACACTTGTTAGAAGGAATGGGAGTCCTGGCGAATGCTTGTGCTCATTAAGATAATGCCTGTCAGAACTATGAGAAAAGTTACTACATCTACTTTTAAACTGCCATAATTGTAGGTTTTGTATTACAAGTTTTGCAAGCAGCTCTACAGCGGAGATTTAATATGCTTGCCACGGCGTATCTAAATCTCTAGACAGGGTATCAGACAGTTAGGTCTCAGAGCTACAGCTCTCAGACAATACTTCTGATTTTCTTCTCCTCTATTGACACATTCCCATAAAAATTATTTATTTTATGGGCTTACAGTAAAGATTTCGATATTGTTACAATTGTCTTGGGTTTTCATTATGTTACACACCAATTCCTGAGTTCAGAATTCTGTATGTACCCTTTGATAACTTTTGGCAGCGGCTTCAGGCTCATTTTATTTATTTTAGGTTTCTTTTTAACCTCTAAGTTAATGTTAAATTATTGTTAAAAAAAAAGGATATACGTATACTTTTTCAAATCACATTTCTAAAATGCATGCCATTAATTTCATTACGAATTATGTAGAATATTACAGATGATCAATATTAGAAGTTTTATGTTAGGGGACAGAGTAAAAGCCAAATCTATCAACACCTGCAAAGTCCTTTGGAACCTATTTCCTTTTTTGCAATAACTCCGTGTTTGCTGTAAATGCTGAGCATTCTTTCCTTCGTATTTCCAGGTAAAACTCTGTGTTTCATTTCACTGAGCAGTGGAATAGAGTCAGGCATTAACACTCATGACATCCTGGTTTCACTGCACAACAAAGAATCAATACATAAGTCTACTAAGAAGAATGGGAGCCTGCAGGACAATTCAGCAAAGCTTAGCTTTTTAAAAAAAAGGCGGGGGGGAAAAAGCAAAAAACTTAACTTAATAATTGGACAAGAGCTACCTAATTAACATTGAGAACCTTCTCACAGTCTAGCATATATATAATAATTCATTTTAGGAGCAACAGCAAAGCAGGTCAGTGTTGATTTGACAATAGATTGGGCCAAACAAAACCTTATTAGAGGAAAATTTAAAGGTAGAGGACACTTGAACATGTGGCAGAGGTTCACATTTCACATTCAGCAACCATAAGCTTAGAGTTACAACAGAATATCTTAATTCAAATCATATTAAATCAAAAAACATGTGCTAAACTTCAATTGAGAATATGTGGCAAGTCTTGAGAATATTTGTTCATAGATTATCCCCATTCAGTCATAATGAACTTGAGCTATTTTTTGTTTTAAAGAAGTCACTGGGCAAAACTACAGTTTTTGGATATGCTAAGCTGTAATAGACACTGCAGAAGACTTGCAAATGACTAGCTGTTATTTCAGCAAAGATTGGCGCGATTGAAAGGAGCTTTATATACTTTTTAAAATATTTAACATAAAAAAAAATATGTATAGTTTTCTTTTCTCTTTACAATTATTGACCACTTTGTGTTGGTCAATAATAAAAAAATCCCAATAGATTATATTAAAGTTTGGAACTTTAGTCAAATGGTTCAGGGGTGTCAGTACTTTGACACCAATGTATCTCAAATGTGCATTCATGCTTTTTATGTGGTCTAATGGAAAAGAAAGCAAAACTGTTGGTCAAGACACACACTGTGACTGATCTGTTGTTTAGACAGTTTGTTTATTTTGTGAGGTTTGCTGCACATTCTATTATACTTTCTCGCTGTGAAGGCGAACTACAGACAGACCGCATGTTGATGCTGAGGCTCTTGATGAATATTTATTGTGCTTTTGCTGCCGTTGTAAATGATGTTGAGACTCAGTAACTTGGCTATGCCCTTGACTGTTTGGTGACATGTGCATCTAAGCCCAGCAGGCCAGCTTTCCTCTGCAGGGAATCCTGCTGATTCCTGATTGTGTTGGTTGTATTTTATATGAGATTTGATTGCTAAGTGGTTTATGATTAAATCCAATGTTTGTTGGGATTTGCTTCTATTTACCTCATAATAACACTCACACTAAGTTTGCGTACCATCCAGTCTAAGAATGAAAGAGATATACCACTTCATATTTTCAGCCATTTATTTCAGTCTCCCTGAAATTTCACTCTGGACTATAAATAAAAAGAAGTAAGAAAAAGAGGATGCTCAAGTTTTCATGTCTTGGCATATTCAGGCTCATTACAATTATGTTGGAATATACTTAAATAGAATAGAATAGAATATTCACTGGGACAGGTGTTGGTCCACTCCTGACACTCTAGGCGGACAGCATCAAAATCACTGGACACATCAAAGAACATGATCCTCACAGAGCTTCTGGGTGAGTGAGAGCTCAGTGAAGGAGACAGAGGATGGCATCATCCACTCTGATGCCAGGCTGATGGACAAACTGTAGCACGCACAATTAAGGCCTCCCCAGGATGATTGAGGACAAATATCAGATGATATTTCAGTGCTACCGGGCTGAAGCTGAAGAGGTCCCTCACATGTGTGGTCTTCAACACTAGAACCACACAGGAGGTCTTCCACCACTGTGGTACTTTCCCTAGCCTCAGGGCCACGTTGAACATGTATCCCATGGTACCACACAGTTGATCTATGCCAAGCCTCAGGAGCTGTTAGCTGATGCCATCCAGCCCTTCGGCCTTTTGCACCTTGATCTTTCACAGTTCGTTCTTCACCAGAAGTGTTGCAAGGGACAGGGTAGTGGTGCGGGAGGGAGTCCTCTGAAGTGGAATGGGAGGGTGATGGCTGAGAGCTGAGAGGTGTGAAGTCCAGGGAAGAAAAACAGGCAGTTGTTGAAGATAAGGGGGATTGCAGCAGGAGAGATAGAGCTGAGGGAGGGGCGAGAGAATGATCAAACCTGTTGAAGAATTGGTTCAGATCATTTGCACAGCATAAAAAATAAATAAATAAAAATCTGCAGCAGCACATGACAGTGAAGGTCTGAATGTAAAAATATTAAAGTCCATTACTGCTACAGTCAACTTCTAGAAACTACTTAAATGCTTTGTTTTCTAAAAAGCATACAAAAATATTTAAGCACGCTTTTTAATATGCAGTGTAGAAGCTTACACCAAGAATATTTGCTTCTTAAACAGATTAACTTTCTGTTAAGTGTAAAAGCTAAATGCTAACAATTTTTGATGCATTGATTTTAGAATTAATGTGTAATAACACTATGGTGATGCAGGTTCACAATAAGAAAAATAATAAGCACTTTTTATGTATAAAAATGACAAAATATTAATTACAGCACTAAACAGAATTTCTACTTTGTTTATTTTTGCATCAGTGACCTAATTTGAATTTTGAGGCAGACACCATGTCCAATGCTAAGACACTTAAAACGTTCCTTCTTGATAAAGACAAACGCTAGAGTGGCTGTGGTTATCCTGAGCTCTCTTAGTTACCTTCTCATTTCTTTTTCGCTCTATGTAAGCTATAACCGGCCAGGTGTTTTGTTTAGCTGTGAGACCTTCCTTGAGGAAGGCATCTGCAGAGACAGTGCAGCAACCAACATTACCCCTCTCCTTCTATTAAATGTTTCTCTTTTTTTTAACATGCAGCGCAACGCCGCAACATGCTGTTTTTCTATTGTGTTTTCCAGAGGTGAGAGTTAAGGAGTTTTAACATAGAAAGTACTCCTACATCATTTTTTTTGGTAAGCCATTACTGCAAAGTTCATGCTCATGTTTACATGAATATAAGTAATCAGAATGAAAGGCCAATCAGAATAAAAATGTGTGAAACCACATGAATGAAACTGCACATTTCTGCTGAATTTGAGGTGTGGTGTTTGGAACTGAGGCTTCTTCCTAGGTTAGCACCCTCTCAATTCAAGTTAATATTTAATTTGCAACACTATTAATAATAGATAATGATGCCCAGTTCCTGAATGATTCCTTTGCTGTTTTTAAACACCCAAACCAATGTTCTTGACAGTTTGGGTCAGTTTAGAAAGTTGGACACGACTGGGTGTTGTAACAGGACAATGAAACCAAAGAGACTTCAAGACTGGTTCAGGAAAAGATGAAGCAAACAAACATCAGCCTTCTAGGGTGGTTGTGACATGTAGGCCAAGCTTAGTTCAATTCAAATTCAATAAAAAACAAACAGTCAATTTAATAGGAATAGTGGTTAAATATCTAACCAAAACAAAACTAGATACTGATTATAATTACAAAAAAGGGTGAAGAATGCCTCCTATTACTAAGCAAAATGTATTCAAATATTAATGAGGATGTACATTTGATTCAAACTTATTCATTAGATATTTGTAATTATAATTGTATCATCATTCCACTCTCCTTTGATAAGTGTATGCAAGTTTCTCAAAAACACTGCATATTGAGTCAATGTATAAAAGACATTTCAAACAATTCATGCTGATTTACATTCAAGTCCAGCATCTCCTTTCTTGTGAGTTGAATGACACTTGCGATTCTGATTACAGGATAACATTCTCAGCTGGAGTCCTGCTATGGTTAACTCAGTGTGCCTCTGTGTCTGCTGTGAATTAGCTTTTGCCTTAGCTATGCTTTTCTTTCCTGCTGCACCAGCAGGGGAATAATGTAGATTTTAATACTTAAATGTCAAACTGACTCCATGACAGCAGGCATGTTAAGTTTATAAAATATGCTCTTTTTCTTTGGTTCTTAAGGTGACAAGCTGGGACGTAGTCCTTCACAACATTCATAGTTGGAGGGAATACAGAGGGGAAAATGTGTCAGTGCAGCTTAGTCACTAAGATGGGGGGGGTTGTGAGAGCAAAGACAAAGCTGCAGCGTGCTCCTCCCAGTGCATCACTTCTGACAGGAATGAGACATGCTGGAGTCCTGCTATGGACTCAGACATAGGCAACAAAATTCTTGAACTAATAGTTTTGCCAAAAGACAAACGCTCAAGCATATGGAAATCTGCTAAACAACATCGGGAGGGGCAACAAAACTGAGAGCATGCAAATGACATTGGTGAAAAAAATCTAGATTTTTCTTCAACATAACTATCACATTTTGACACAAGTATTTAAAAAATTATAATTACAAAGCATATCTTTGTAATTATATTGAATAACCATAAGTGTCTAAGCAAATACAGATCAAACACACACACATTTGTTGCAACTGTTTCCTTGAACAGTGGATAGAACAGATGGGACAAGCCTGCAGAAATGAGGCAAAGGTAACAATGAAAAAAAGGGTCTTATTTCAAAGATTTGCATGTTTAATAAAATCAACCAAAATTCACACAGTACGACTGGATAAACATGTGCTCAGTTAATTATGCTGATTTTAAATGACAGTGAATGTGTTCTTAAATTAATTCCACATGACAAGATAGAGAAGAAGAAAAACATGATTTCAAACTAATCTTTAACATGATAGTACGCCAAGAATCTTAAATATTTTAGAAACAACATAATGTAACCTTAGAGTTTTCTTATCAGTCACTTAAAGAACAACACTTTGAAAAAGAAAGAAAAGGAACTAATGGTCTTGCAGATATTAAAAAAAAACTGTCTAGATAGAAAGCCTTTAGAGAATGATTTTCATAATATGTAGACATTTTCTTTATGAGCCAACAGAAGGCTGAGATCTTAGAAAAATGGTACATAATGCAAAAAGGACAGTCCTTTAGCTCAATAACACAGTGCTACGCTACATTACCCCCTAAACCTCCAGTCTACTGGCGCCAATTCCCTTGAGAACCAGACACATTAGTGATACATTTATTTCAATATGGGGCCTGCCAGATAAACTGCCCTGCAACAAGTTGGTAGGAAGATTCTAAAGCATAATTATAGATACAGCAACTCCAACCCAGATATATTGTTTGGTGATTCTTCTGTCAGTTATACCTCCAAATATTTATTTGGAAAGCATGATTGACATTAGTTTTATTTGTATATTTTTCTTTCTCATTTTATTAAACAGTAAAAGACTGTATAATCATTGTGTGAAATTGAAAGAAAAATCCTTAGTCCCTTTTTTGCCTGTTACTGAGTTCAGTATAACGTATGAACTAGTGATATAGGTAATTACAGTAAATGGCAAACCTATTTAAATGAGTAGTCGTTTATGCATTATTTACTATATTGTCCCAATTCTTTGTGAACTCTTACCAATTTCTATTAACATTATGACTTACAAAATATTTGATATGAGATATGATACATAAACTTCAATATTAGGACTATAGATTCTGTAAAAATATGTCAGTCTACATACAGCACACAACAGGTGAAGATAAGCAGAAGAGCTCTAAAATAAATGTAAATCTATATGTAAATCTACAATTTCAGCCACATCATCTCATACCAAAAACAGAGAAAAGAATAAAAAAGGAGATAAGTCCAATATTTAATTTAAGAACACACAAGAGGGGGACAAATATGTCCCACATAAAAATACTGTACTTTTATACATTTACAATTTCTAAAAAGAGTACAAATTCCTGTCACCGCCGCCACCATTGCCCACATTTTCTGGGTGCCAATAAATGTGGAGGAAACTGCCCCTCCTTTGCACTTAAAATTTCAAAACTATATATTGTCTGCAGTTGTTAGGGCAACCAAATGTAATAGTGCGGTATTGTAGTGGTTGGAACTGACAAGAAAAAAAGCAAATTAATAACAATCAATAGAACAATGAGAGAGAGACATGATGCAGAAATTGTTTATTTTAATTACACTTCTTGTTTTTTTAAGCTTTCTGTTGAATAGGCATGGATTTATAATTAGAAAACTGAGGAGAAGGCTCCTCAGGGGAAGGCATTGGGTGATGTATCCTCCCCTGTTGGTGAAGAAAAATCAAAAGAGAAAGCCCTGAAAGAGTGCCGTCTTTGAACAGCCGTCATCCCACTTTGCCTCCAGAACCCCGAGATCAACAATGGCAACGATTAGGTCAAGCCAATCATCAGCCATGAAACACAGCTCCTGTGCCCATGTTTTTGAAGTCAGCCACTGACCCCTTTTATTGTCTCTTCCTCTGGGAGTGACAATTCAATCAGAGGATTCACTGGTCTCCATGTTCACCAGATTCACAAAGCTCCTTATGGCAGCACAACTAAGAGGAGCCAAAAGTCCATGAAATCCTTTCCTAAAGGATTCATGATGGATTTAGCTTCTAAATATTCTCTGCAAGCGTGAAGCATCAATATAGGAAGGGAGTAAATGCTGACAGCCATTAGCGCAAGGAAAAAGTTTTTTATTACACCGGAACAAGTTTTACATAAAATGAATTATGACTGTCCCAGTTTATCGCAAACACACAGCAAATAGCAAAACCAAGTGTCTCAAGACTGCCTTGACATTCAGACATCCTCTTAAGTTTGATGCACAAATTAAGAGATCATGCTACACTTTGCATTTGTTTCATCTTTCCACTTCAACTGCCGAAGGAGTAGCGTTGTCCAAAGAGAAAAAGGTTTGCCTAATTATTGCATGACAAAAGGTGCTAAATTGCTTTTTTCTAGGCCTTTCTTTTGTCATTCAGAAAGACCAGCTGCATTCTCTGATTCATGAGTTACTGGCATCAGCTGTCCATTCCTGTGAGCCTAGCAGCTGAGTGGATAAGCTCTTGTCTCCTCCTAGACTCTGGCTATTCCAATCTAAGGCCACCTTTCTTTCCTGTTTTCCAATAATCCCTGAAGTCCTAGTGATTACATCTCCCTGACCAAGCAGAGCAAGGGAGAGAGAAGCAATGTGTGCCACTGTTTTTCTATATCAAAATGACAAGAGTTTAATATATTACCTCGGCTCCTTCTTAAGATATTAAACCCTCTATGTGTAAGACCCACAATATTGTGTCAAATCAAAGCAGGCCTGCTTGCTGCCCCACAATATGCTGAATTTACTCTTTTTTTTTTTTATTTCAATTCAGGGACTGGGATCTGAAATGAGGGCTTTTTCTCCACAGCTTTTTGCAATCCTTAGTATTATTTAAGAAGGCAGAGTGCATTTCAATCCTGTCTTTTGTTTGTGGGTAAAGCTGATCTAATTCCCTTTCTATCGAGACCTAATCCATGATAATACGGCACCAATTTCTTTAGATGAATATGCAGGGTCTTCTTCCTGCAGGCTTAGTAAATAAAACTGTGCCAACATTAATCAAAGTGATAATTAATTGCGTTTTGGAGATTATATCTCTTGGGCCCCAGTCACTGCGTGGAATCTCTATATTAGATACCATATATGCATATTGTATTCAAAAATCTTCACTTGTAAAGGGCTAACTAGAGATTTAGTCCTTTAAAACTGCAGCTATTGTTGTAATATAGTAAAATCTAGCTGCTAACCTTCTCTTGAAATATGCAGTTGGATACTACGTTTAATTGAACCTTTGTGCTAGCAAGCCAGTTAGTCAAACAGTCAAAATTTCTTACTATTTAACTAGAATCCCTAAATATATATATATCTTGTATCCTATTAACACCTATTGGATTTCTACACATTTTGTCATGTTACAACCACAAATGTCTTATATTTAAGTGGGATTTTAATAGATAAATTGACACATATTACCCCATAGTTTTATGATGGAAAGAAAATTATTTGTGATTTTCCAAAATATTTCTTCAAATAAATAATTCAGCCTAATGTAAACACTAGACACAACCTCCTTAGCTTGCAATTACAGCAGTGCCATCTATCATGACATGAACTCACCAGTTTACCTCTCCCTGCTGAAGAAAAGCATCTCCCCACCATGATGCTGCCAGTACAATGTTTTCCCAAAAGGA
This sequence comes from Brachyrhaphis roseni, assembly GCA_903066815.1. Lineage (NCBI taxonomy): Eukaryota > Metazoa > Chordata > Actinopteri > Cyprinodontiformes > Poeciliidae > Brachyrhaphis > Brachyrhaphis roseni. The sequence continues at coordinate 105,610 of CAEFZY010064354.1, read as the reverse complement.
ATGATTCAGTCAGCATGGAGTTTCAATGTTGGTAAAGATTGTTTTCGTGTGGATCAGAAAGTTCATTTTTTGTGTCAGTTGTACAGAGAACAAGCAATTATTCCACCCATTTGCTGAATCTCACATGGCTTGCACCCCCATATTAGCTGTTGGCATTTTCACAGTTTTTCTGGTTAATGCTCTTCTTGCACAACCTACCACTTCAGGAAATGGCCATGTCTTTTTCTATTTTTTGGATGACAGATTGAACAGTACAGCATTAGTTCTTCCAAGCCTTGTACTGTTTAACCCAAACCTTGAATTTTGAAAATAAAAATTAGCATTACAAATGTTCTGTTTTCACAGGTGCATTTATACTAAAATTAAATTACGAACAAGTGTACTCTAAAGTCTGAAGTTACTGTGTTGCAATAGTTTTAAGTAGGGATATCTGACTAAAGCAGGCTAATTAAATGCATGCTAAGCTTTTCAGATTTTACATACCATCTTTCTTTCACTTCAGTTATATACTACTTTGTTTTAGTGTTACAGAAATATTATACACTAAAGTTTCAAGTTATGTGACAAATTGTGGAAGATATTCAGGTATGATAATACTTTTGACAATGTACAAAACATTGTACATACATGAAGAAAAATACTTAAAGTATCCCTTTTACTTAAACGTCCACAACTGGACTGCTTTTTCATAATTACAGTTTAAAACAAATTGCATTTTACATGTAATATTACAGTTTTATTTTATAAGTGACTTGTGCTTCTGAAGTGTGTGCTGTTGACCTCTTGGTCAGGTAACCCTTGTAAAACAGACCTTGGTGTCAATGGGTTTTTACCTGGTGTAATAAAGGTTAATGACAAAAATGAAATGGCGACGTTTTCCCTTTAGATGCTTTAGATAAACTAAGCACATGTCATGACAAGGCATAAACCCATGTGAAAGATATTAAAGATAGACTGATATATAAGAATGAATAAAGCACAACAACTCCCTTTATCAACAAAGGACCCAGAGGAAGTTGCAGCATGTCTTGGCTCTGTGTTTGCTTGTGCTTTTGTATTCTTGGGAACATACACATTCCTTCTATTCCTCCTGACTCGTGTCTGGGTCGCATGTTCCTGTTGCTTTATCTCAGCATGCACAGAGGCTGGGAGAGTCGTTCGGCAAACCACCACCTCATTGCTTTCATACCCTCAGAGAGCATGCAGGCAGCTGTGCGTGTGTTAACAGCTGGTAAATGTGTAATTATATCATTCTGAGACAAGCGGCTAAGCCTGTGTCTTTTTCTGCAGCACACATCTTCATCTCAAAGTAACCTGCTTGACACACTGCCTTGCGCATGCTCAGGCATTAATAATTATTGCACACTTGCATACAATTTAGGCACAGATGTCACTGCCAAAGCGATAAAGTCCTAATTACACCCGATAACTCACACCAATGGAAGAACCTGGGCTGAATGTTAATAATTTAGTTTTTCTGCATTATTTGTTTTTGGCTGCGATCAACTGCATGGCAGTCACAGTCTCATTGTGATTTACAAACGCTCATTCAGCCTATAATTCTGCTCTGTTTCTCCATTAAAGAAAATCTATGTCACAGAAGTGTATAAATAATAAACCCAGAGAGCATTCATGCCACAAACAATTCTGAAGTGAAGGACAAGAGGAGGTTTAGCGGATTGCAGCTGGAAGTGTGAAGCCAAATATTCACAGTACAATAAAGGATTTACACTTTTTCACAGAGTAACACCCTTGATGAATTCATATATCTATTTTTCAAAGCTCTGAAGTACCAACAGGCTTTCATGCTTGTTTGTTTGTTTGTCTGATGAGTCTTTCCAATCACCTTGAAAACAGCTTAATTATATACTTTTAGAGATAAATAAAGTACCAAAAAAAATAACATAGAAAACACAAAGCTTTCACATTGGAGAAGCATGGTATTTATTATAAATATTAAATGCTACTCTATAAGTAGAAGGTATATAGTTCATTAATAGGGTACAGGCGAACAGTATTTTGTTTTTGGTTCAGTCTAGTTTAGGCTTTGGGATGTCACCTCAGATTTCTTGGATCCATCTATAAAAGCAGGATGAGAAGGTGGTGGCTCAGTCAACGTGCTAAAGAAAGACAGAGGTTCGTTAAAGAACATCAGTGATCCAATGATCTCACCAACACACCAGACTGGTGTGACTCCATGGAGTCAAGCGTCCATGGAGGTGTGATAAAACGAAAACTTCTTGATGGAAAAAATCCTTCAGCAATCCTATTTAGTTTACCTTAATCAGAACTGCGAAACATTTAAAATGCTATATGTACAATTAATGCTGTATGTTATTCTGAACACATCATTACCACCAAAAAATATTATGCTGTGAGTATGCTGTCCTTTATTAGGAACATTGGAAAGTATTGAAAGAAGGACTGAGGGAGCTAAATATCATGAACTTTGGATTTTCAATTTGTTTGTCTGAGCTCTGCATTTTAGCTATTCTTTGTTTTTTTTTGTCTTGCTCTGTTTGTTAATTTTCATGAGTTTTTACTTGTAGTTTTAAGTATTCAATGTATATTACTTCTTTCCTGTCTCTTCCTGCATAGTTTTATCCCTCTGTATCAGTTATGAAGCTTCACTCGACCCTTTAGTCTCACTCCTCTCTCAAAATCCTATTTAAAATCTTTGTCAAGATTTTAAGGCCAGCACTTGCAGTAACTATCACTCCAATAATAGAGACCACAAGTAATTTTTCAAAAATGAATGGCCAAGAATTTCATTCTCTGTTTATAGAAAGGTAGTAGAGGAATACTTAATAAAAAACTTAACTTTATTTGCAGTAAAAGTAGGTTCTACAATGACTTGACTCAGGCTGCACACCATACTTTTCTTTTTTGGGGGGAAATTAAACATATCTGTTTCCAGCTACAATTATGTGGAACTTTGTTTTGTAACTGGCAGTGACATGACAAAATGTGAATAAATTCAAGTAAACTACTGCATGGGAATATGCAAAACTGTTTATGGTATTGTTTTAAGAATAAAATGAATAGCCTTGCTTGGCAAGAAGGTGTTGAAGGTGGTTGGAGAGCAGTTTCTATGGGAGAGAATTACTCCGTTTGGTGTTGCTTTGTAAAGCTGCAATGTTTTCTTGCACAAATAACATAACTTGAAGGACATAGGATAGCACAAAAAGTAAAATACAGGAATTGAAAAGTAAATAATTTTAATTTAAATCAGAGCAATGGTCATATGCCCAACTAAAATTATTCCATAAACTTATTGATGGCCAGAGAATGTGTGTCGCCTCTCTGCAACTTACCGAAGGGATTTTTTAAAAACCAGTATTAGTTAGTGTGTTAAAGTTTGGCACTATTTCAAAAATTCTGATCCTGTGCATAACAGAAAATCGACAAAAAAATTTGTGAACCCAGTTCTTGTTTCTAAAAAGCCCTGGAGTCATTTGTAAGCCCAAAATTAGACACTGACGTTCACGAAGAGTAACTAGAAGTAAAATTCTGACTGAAGCAGTGTAATGGCATAATTAATATTGGCATTCATGTGGAATGGATGGAATGAATGGACTTACAGACATGATCACTTTCGTCAGAGTCGTCGGGGCAGTCGGGCTCACCGTCACAAAGCCAGGCCTCGGGAATGCAGATCTGCTGGTCATGACAGTGAAACTCCCCTACGTCGCACAAGATGGGTTCTGGATGGCATGAGGAGAGGGGTGGGGAAGAATAGAAAAGATGCGGCATGAGGTGATGATGCTACACTGAAACATCAGGCTTTACCGAATAAAAACATGGTTTAGATGTCCACTTGGGTGAGAGTGAAGCAGATTTGACATTTCTTGAACTGAAATCTGATGGACAAAATGTTATGAAGTGTTTTTTTTTGACAACAAACAACTTGAGCGTGAGGGAAACAGATTACAAAAAACCTAGATAGTGCTCTTATTTATTGGTTGTAAATATTTAAAGGCTGACAGAAGAACACAGGACCCCATCTTGGTTTTGAGAAAAAACCCCGCTGATATTAACATTTTTGACAGCCACTCTCCTCCAACAAAGACACAATGTCCGATGTGACTCTGAAACTATTACAAAGCGTCGTGGCAAGTTTCTTTCTTATCTCTTCCTCTTCCGTGTTGTTGTGCTTTTATTTGATGGTGGAACAGGCGGTGTTCAGCGAAAGCCCAGTCAACTAAAAAGTCATCGCAGCCTTTCAATATAGAAAGCATCCATCAAAGCCCTGACATGTTTCCTGCCGGTAGCTGTCACAGACTCAGTTCGATTGCACTGCTGAATAACAAAAAGCTTTTGCAAAAGATTTGCCACTACAATGTCACCTGCCTCCACCGTTTTTCAGTGCCCAGCAAAAACGGTAATTTGTTTCTAAGCTTAACCTGCAGACAATCAGACTCAGCTCACAAAGTCTCTCCTCCTACTCACTCTTGCTATCTCCATCTTTTTTTTTTTTTCCCTTTCCCCCCCCCCAATGTGTTCCTAACCCATTAGAGGTAGGAGGGGAGCAAGTGGGAGATCAGGTCTGTAGCATCTGAACAGTGGGAGTGATAATTCAACGCACCGCTGCTCCCTGCCCCAGCACCCTCCAGCAAATTCGCTGCCCAGGGACAAATCTGAAAAGGTCAAACATCTCATCCATTCTGCCTCTTCTATTCCCACTGATGCAATATAGCTGATATCCAACAATTTAAATCAAGGTCCCCTTTGAAATATTCAGACCTTTTTTTCCCTCCAAACTCTTGAAAATCTACACAAAAGCTATTGAAAATAGAAAAAAAAGGCTTGTCATATAGGGCAACATGAACACTCAAGATAAACTTATGAGGGATTTTTTCATTCCTTTTATATTGCTTCAGCATAGTTTAATAGAACTATTACAAATTGATTGAGAATCCTCAACCCTGCCTATGAGCTTCTCTTTATTCTAGTCAGAAGTGTCCAGATAATGTGTGTGAAATTAATATTAATTTCGGACTTTTAGTGGAGTTGTTCTTTTTTCAGGACACATGGTTTTTAATGACATAACCTTGAACCCGTGGATGGAAGCCAGAGTACCTGGAGATAACGAATGCATGCACTGCTAAAACATGCAAACTCCATTCAGAAAGGACCAGCTGGGATTTGGGCCCAGAACCTTCTGGCTGAAAGGCAGCAGTGAACTGTGCCATGGTGCAACAACCTCCAAAACACGGATATGCTAAATGTCTTCTAGAGAAAAGTTTTAAGATCAGATAAAAGAGTAAGTAATTTCTTAATGGCCAAAAATAAGTTTTGCTTGAAGCTGTAGATCAGAGGAAATATCTACAATATCTTTATTTACAATATCTCAATGTCCATCAGACATATATCCCGAATAGGTCAACACAGGGGGGCATATGCTACATTCCCACAGCAGGCAAATGTGAACCCGAATCCACTTGTTTTGCCCTTATGTGACCTATAGCCGGCTTTTTCACCACAGTTTCAAGCAAATAATTGTTTGCTTGAAACTGTGGTGAAAAAGCCAGAGTTTTTTCACCACAGTGGTGAAACAAAGCCACATATCAGATGGCTTTTCGCCAAAAGGCCATCTGATATGTGCCACTTCCATATGTGGTACTACTTCGGATATGTATCTAATTGATTTCAAAGAGTCTGCAGTCTGAACAGTCATGTTGCATTTTATCCAGTTTTTATGTTACAAATGTGAGACATATGTTATAATCCTGCACCAGAAAAAATAATGGCTAAAAATTACAGTCTTATGTTCACAGATGCCTTTGTTACTGAAGCGCATCACATCACAATAAGACTACTCCTGACTCCTGATTACACATCTCAACAGTCTTCCCTGTTTCAGAAATTGCAGTCAATACTCCAAAAAAGACCGTCGCTATAGTGTTTTCTTTTTATCAGCGTCCATCGTCCTGTTATGATATTGTGACAATACTGTTGGCTCCCTTTACTGAACAAACTTTGAAATCGATCCATGAATGGCTACATTCATCATTACTTTCATAAACAGTAGATTGCTGTGTGACGTCAATATTGTTCTTTTGCTTTAGGGACACAAAACCTCAGTCTCACTGTGGTCAAGATCAAATAGCAGTATAAACGACCACCCAAAAACAATAAGATATCAGTAAAAAAGTCGAAATTCAGCATCAAGACCTGCTGTCGGAACATAGCCAGAGACATATAGGAAAAGCAACCATGCACTCACTCACAACTAAGAAAAATCTTAGAGAGACCCGTTAATCTAACAATCATGGTTTTAATCTGTGGGAGGAAGCCAGAGTGCCTGGAGAAAACCCATACATACAGAACATGCCCACTCCAAGGTAACTGTGCTACCAAGTGCACCACTGTGCAGCATCTGCATTAATCCCAAAAACATTATTTACACAAACTAGGAAGGCATTAATAAGCACATGCTGTGATTGCAGTTGGCAAAGACACGTTCAGATTGATGAAGTTTCAAAAGGCCTGTCTTCTATGCCTTTCAAGTTGAATTGATTACCATTGAAAAGCAGAGTGCTGGTAACAGAAGGGCCATTTCCTCAAGCACTGAAGGAAGTCAGAAAAAAAAGAAAAAGAGAAAAGAGAAAAAAAACGGCCCCTTCACCTCTGAGGAGCCCAGCTACCGACTGATGTTTTACCTCCTTTCAGGCTTCTTCATCTTCAAAGCTACGGGGCCAAATATGAGCCGAGCAAATGACCTCTTATGTCATTTCATCCTTTCATTCAGCTTTCCCCAAACAGCTTTTCTTTGTCAGGCAGCACAGTCCCAAAAGCTGCTGGAAGCAACAAAGGGACAAACACTGAGCTGAGGGAAAGTTACAGCTTGATAGCATTTGCATTAGAAAGACACTTGAAGGTGTAGCGTTACTCATCATCATATATTTCGGCATAATTCCATGCAAACATTACTGAAGTGTTGATTTCTATATTTAAAAAAATGCCATAGCAATCCTTTGTAAGTGGAAAAAAACACCCCAACAGGCTCCATTACCATAACAGTGGGAAATGCATAGCCTGCACTCAGCTGGGCACATTATCATGAGCACCATTCCTAACACCTAGCAGCCACCACTGGCACAGCAGCGTGGCTCATTAAAGCTACCGAGTCTTCGAAAGGAGCCAGATTTTTGGAAGAAGAAAGGCTTGTTTGCAAAATCTGCAAGCAGTGTTTGGGGCATAAGTTATTATCAAGTTTTTTTATTAAGCTGAGATAATAGTCTCATACTGTTAAGCTACTCACAGCATATTCAGAATAATTTAATACAAATGCTAAGACGGCACAGCACACTTCCTCATGCAGCATTTAGCAGCGAAGCATCCAGTGTCCCATTTGCTCATTCCTAATAAACTGTGAATTACACAAGAGCTTAGGTCTTTATTTTTCTAAACAACATTATACGACAATGAGGTGTAAGCTACAGACCACTAAGACCTCCCAATCCCCTGAACTGCAATAAGGCGCACATTTCACAATATGCTACTTTGGATAAGTCTTAAGCCAAGCACCTATTCAAATAAGACCTAAGTTGAAGAAGCAGCAGTGCACAGCTCAAAGAGCCTTTTTCTAAAGCTAAAAAAGGAAGAAAACTGTTCACTCTGAATATCAGTTTTTAAAGGAGATGTTACACATCCAGCTTTTTTTTTTTTTTTTTTTAAAGTGCAGTAGTGTATGAATCTTAGATTGTTAGTGTATTTCTCTTTGAGATGTGAACCAAAATGCTAAAATTTGTATTGTATAATCTCACAAAAGGTCAAGGTTAATAGGTCAAGGTGTATCTGCTTGTAGGCCATGGTAACTACTACTGGTGTTACTTGGGCAGCCTTTAGTGGAGTTCAGAAGATTTTTTTTAAACCACTGTCTCTATGTTACAGGTCATGTAATTCTCAGTAAGCTTCCTTCATTCTCTTGTTCAATGTATGAAGTAAAACATTGAACAAGGATCTGGGTTTTACCAGGCTAGTGGCAAGCCAACAGTCTACTTCCCATGTGCACAAACATAATAGTCACTTGCACTGTTATGTACAGAAGTGCAAGCTTAGCATAAAATGCCGTTTTATTCACTCAACATAATATTTATACTTGAGTATAAATGGTTTTCATGGAAGTTACTTTTTATCCAGATCATTTTTGCTACTCAGTCTATCATACTTTGTTTCACATTTTTCTGTTTTCTGGATATACAAATCTGCAACAGCATAACACCACTCTGGAATTGATAAACTATTCTGATTCTGATACAGAGTCTTCAAGTTATGATGCTTACACCACTGAATTAACATCAGAGTCAGCTTGACTCATCTGGTGGTCTAACTATGTATAATACAGGGTTAAAAACATGCACACATCTTCACATGCCATTGAAATGAAAGGCAGATACACATTAGTGAGGTAACTACGAGATAATTCATTTTGAGCACCAGCAGCCAAAGATTAACTTTATTTTACTGTAGCAAGATGACTATTTAAGAAAGATGAATAACACCATAAGTGAAACATTTTATGGAATGCAAATCATCAGCTGTCCATTATTAAGTTGCAACTAGCAACAATTGCGGTATAAAAAGGCAGCCATTTTGAATTTTGAGCCCTGTGTTGCAAGAAACATCTCATTTAGTCTGCATTCTGACTGCCATTTTTATTAAATTACTTTTTCAGTTTCGAAATCTGAAACTAAAAATTCTATGTATTATTGACCCCATATTGTTCAAATAATAAAGCAGTTCCAATGTATACGTCTTTTTTTCTCTTTGAATCCGTGACATAACACAAACTGAAAAAGTCAATTTTCTGTTTTCTGTATAATTGTAAGATTTCTGTCCAGATGTTAATATTTGGAAATCTTGACTTGCCGCTCAAAGTCAAAGAGAGTTGTTGTTTTAAAGTTTCAGATGAGGAAGAAATTATTGATTTAAAAGACCTAAAACTCTGGATAGTGCCAAATCGTTATGTCCAACCAATTTTAATTCTAGTAGTCTTCAAGGACATAACGATTCAGAGGCACTTTGACTTCATCATAAGGCAGTATCATCAAACAAGATAAGGCTTGAACTGACTATTTACAGATCCTGACATTCTGCCAGTGCCACGGTATGTCAGCTGGCAAATTTTATAAAAGAAAAATCCATGACTTCCCTTGGTAGGATGTGAAGGATCAGCAGCCTATAAAAGAGGAAGCTTATAATACTTTGACTCATCTGTTTCTGATGGGTATGAGTACATATAAAACGCTCAGTATAAAACAAACACACATTTTTACACTCTTGCAGATTTTATAGCTTATTTAGTGTCCTGGTCAGCTCCAGGTCAGATGCATAATGGATGAGAGTGAATCTATGAGGCAAACTAAGCATGTTGTTAAGTCTAACTAACACATAATGTGGCTTCTCCCTAATCTTCATATTTTTAATCTGTGAAAAGATCCAGTGCACTGCGATGCATCTCAATGACACCTAACACCTGCATATTAAATCCTTATTACGAGCGTTTCTCCAGAAGTGACATACGCCTTGTGCTATTTAGTCTTAAATGCCATCCACGTCAAGTCTGATCAGCATATGAAGAGGAAAGAGCACCGTGACTCAGCGCACTGATGAGCGACTGCAGAATGTCACAACACTTCTGGACGGTTGCCCATAATTACAAATGTGCACATCCGTTCAGCAGCATTCCCAACATTTCCTTTCTGTGTACGTCTTCCTTTTCCGTATACGCTTTCTATTTTATCTTACTAAAAGTCTAAACAAATGAATTAGTTAGGAAAAAATAATGTAGCACTAAAAGAGAGAACTAGTTGAACCTACAGAACCTGAAATACAAGATGACTGGTTTCTGCTGGAAACACCAGGTTGCACCCCTCGCCCAGCCCCCTGGCAATGCTGAATAACTTTGCATTCAAGCCATGAAATGGGTGAAAAATCAATGGTGTTAGGCTTTGGGGCCTTCATTAGCTGCTGTTCGACCTTCACTACAGAGTGAGGTCACTCTTGTTTTCTTAGCAACAGAAGGGGTATGTCAACAAAATTATTAAAAAGGAACAGCATATGAAAAGTTTCAGAAGACAACTACAGATAGACTAGAGCCCCCTGCTCCTGTAAAAAATGAATGATTTATGAGACTGGTCTTAAAACTATGTGTTGTTTCTTTGTTCTACAAGTAGAAAGACTTGCAACACATTACAATAAAAAGAATGGTTTTTATTGTGCCTTACAAAAGTATTTTGAAGTCTTAAATGTTTATATATATATATATTACAACCACAAACTTTGTTTTTAATTAGTATTTAATGTGAGACCAACACTAACTGCTGCATAATATCCACCTTTGGCTAAATAGCAGAACCAATTCTTTAGATGAATGTCTATCGGATTTGTTTTGTCTTTTATTTTCTGCCAAATACGATAAATGTTTTGTGAAGCTCAGTGAGACTGGATGGAGAAAGGCTGTACACATACTATATACATCAGGCCACAGATTTTCAATTAGATTTAGATCTAAACTTTGACTGAGCGATACAAACACATGAATATAATTCCATTTTATTTATTTTTGAGATCTGGCTGTATATTTAGGGTCAGTGTACTGCTAGGATGACATTTTTAAGTCGTATTGCTCCAATATCACACTGAAGTTACCTCCCTCCACATAATTAGTGACAGACTCAAAGTCACCCCACTCCCCTTTCCAGGTTTCAGAAATTTCATCAAAAATGTACAAATAGTGCATACAATTAGGTATTCTTTTGAAAGCCATTCCTGCCTCTGTTCAATTTTTTCATCCTCATTAAATTTTTTTGTGTCACCTCTGAGAGAAAAATGTGGCTGAGTGTAAGTACCGCTGTGTTCTAGCAGACTGGCTGTGAGCACTGTAAATTTCTCACAACAAACGAAAGCTATAAATAAAAAACATTTTGTTCTTTTCATCTTGGGTCTGTTGGTTTTCCCGATGTGCCAGGTGAACAACCTGAAGGTATGTGGAGCCTCGTTTTTATGTTTCTAATTGATTTCTTGATGCCACAAGTAAGTGTTTCTGGATGAAAATACTTTTTATTAATATTTTTGCACTAAATTAGTGTGATATATATTAAGCTGGAGGAAAGGGTCATGCAGTGAAATCTTTATAGGACATATTAACTACACTTCTACATATTATTCTTCCATTTGACTATAAAGCAGTTACTGTAAGGGTATCTGGATTGATACAAATCCATATGCAATTTGTTTCTACTAAGTTAAATATATCTAGAGAGATTATAAACTTCCTCTGAAGAATTTGTGAAGAAACATTGTTCACACCTGGTCTAAGGTGTTGCAGAAATTTGCTGTTTTACAGATGTGCACAACTTCACTGTCTGCAGTAACAATTTCTGTAAGTAATGTGGAGGAATGGTAGTAATTTTTTAGGGATAGAAAGATATACCGGTACCTTAAATGAGAAATTCATATATGAAATCTAAATAAAGGATAACAATAAACCTTTCCTGTCATCAGCATACTGAACCTGTTTGCCATTTTCTTTGCCTTGACAAGAGTAAAAAAACATAATTGCTTTTGACAATATTCATTGCTTCAAAACAATGCAAAAATTAAACAAAATATACATTTTCAAAACTATCCAGAAAATAGAGGAAGTAAAACAAAAGCCTCAAAGGTCTACCAGGCAACCAGCGTAAGCAGCAAAGCAGCGAACCCTTTAGAGGTCTGGGAAACTATGGACTTGGCCGAGAGCCTATGATTTCCTTGTATGAGTTCTGGCTATTGCAAAGACCTTGCTGTTGGCTTTGGCTCCGGTAAGGACCTTGGCGTGGACCAGGGCTGTGCTGTGGGACTGACTCCAGCAGATTGCTGTTGAGCTAGCGACTTATACTAGCTCCAGGCCAGTAGCTTGAGAAAAAAAAGCACAACATGGTGTGGTGACTAAAGGGCAGAACAGTCAGAGGCTACAATATCCAAGTGGACACATTTTGTAAACAAGCTGGATCCCCAAGAAAGGTGACACCTGTTTGAAATGATCAGACTGGACGAAGCTGAGATACAACAGTGTTTGTGGATATTTGTTCGCTAGACATCGAGCTTAATGAAAGGTATGAGAGGTGAGTCCACAAGATACGGCTTTGCATAAAAATAGTCAAGTATTAAGGCATTGGTAATTTTTTCTTGTATGTGTATAATCACATACCCTGCTGACCAGATAAGTGTAATAAATCCCCTGTTATGTAAAAAAAAAATACAATATTTTAGCAGTATTTTGAATATTATTGTTTTGAAGGAAAAAGTTTAAGATTTCACAGAAAGTGAGTTAGGTTTTTAACTGCATTTAACTGTTATTTCAGTTTATCTAATTGTAAGGTGGTCTTAATCCCAGGAAAAACAACAAAATATGTCGTTGCTTTTCCACAGCAATAAAGGTTTAATAGATTGCTCAGTTTTGATGTATTCAGTTCAGAGTTTAAATTTTTTAACTGTTAATGTTTAGCACCAATACAAAGCTTCTAATTAAATGGTAACATTAGTATCATTAGCAGCTAATAGTTAGCCAGCCATGGCATTGTAAATGTTGAGTGCTTTTGTAACGTAAGTGTCATTTGCCAGCCTGACAGAAAAGTTATTAATGACCTGAATGGAGAAATTCAAGAATTACATACTTTATTACTCCAAAATAAGATTCTAAAACATACATACTGTCAGATCTGAAGCTCACACCTTCCTATCCAGGTCTTAGATAAAGCCAGATGCTCACATCAACAGGATGCCACTTTGAATGAAATATTGTGTTGCTTTAGTAATGCCAAATCTCATGTCATCAGTCTTATGTAACCTTGAATAGAAAGGTAGCCACACACAATAATAATTAAAAAATAGTAAAAACAAAAAAACCCCCAGATATGTACATTTAGTAAATGGTCCTAAGAATTTTGTAAGCAAACATTCTTAACAATTTTCTGTTCTGCATACTATGCAAGCAGATCCATGGCTGAATATTCCCATAATTTTCAGATTGTCTTAGTTAAGAAGGAAAAACAAACTTCAAAATAATTTTTTGTTTCTTGATTATTTTAAATGTGTGAGGCTCGTGCAAGTTAATTTATGCATCAGTGACATTTTATCATGTGCTCCACAACTTCTGCCAGTGGGCGGCACATTAAGATCTGAATCATGGGTGGGGTCAAACATGAATCTGCAGTGCAGGAAAATATTGGATTCCAGCCTGAGTAGCACACTGCAGTCAGGGATTGTTGCTATTGGCTCAAAAGTCTGGACTTCCGTTAGGTTTTCATTTTGATGTTTCTGCATGGAGTTGAAATTGCAAGTATCCAGTGTTCTCCAAGTATTCCAGTTGTTTTCCAATAGTCCAAATGATGTACATGCAAGATTATTTGGATGTCTTAAATTCTGTTTGGTAGGAGTGAGATAGTTTATGTGCTGGACAATATGATAGACTGACAATCTAGAGGTACTGTGGCTCTCTAGTGTTGACAACCGGAGAACAGGACAAAGCAGATTTGAAAATGAATGGATAATGTTTATTCAGCACTGCTGCCAGGGACAGCTGCAAAGGTGAATAACCATTTTTACACAACCCCGCCAAAAGTGGTTGCTTTCTATGTAGAATTGATGCAGAATGTAGTGATTTGCAAAGTTCATTTTTCAACCATTAATCTACATTCATTTGGAAACTAAGTAAACATATTTCAAACTGTTTGTTTAGTTTGTCCCTGTTTTTCAAGATTGTTTCCTGAAGTAAAAAAGCAATTTTTTAAAAATCTGCTTTTGACCCAGTAGTGTTTGTGCATTTGCCTAAGAAAGACTTTAGTCTGAAGGCCCTCGTTCCATTATTCTGATAGAATGCCTAAAATCTGACAGTTTTTCAACTAATTTCTTTCTGGTCAGACAAAGCAAATTTCATATTCATCATGCCCATTTTTAATTTAATGAAGCTTCTTACAATTTAAAACCGATTAACAGCTTAGAGAAGCATTTGTCTGAAAATGCAGGGTGGTCTTCTAAAAATCTCCATATAAGAATGAAACCACAAATAAATAAATATATTGTAAAAAAAAAAAAAGAAAATCCCTACCTTTTCAATTTGTACAAAACAAGAACTTACTAGCGAGACAGATAAGACTGTTGAGCTGAACAGTAACAGAGACTCCTCTAAAAGAAAAAAAACCCTGCTTCACCACAATTTTAAGAGCTCAGAACGACTTGCTGGTTTGAATTAATCCTTCATATGTGAATGTAATTTGCATGAGAATGTGCCATTATACTGCCAATAATAGAAAATAATAGAAAATTACAGTCCTCCTAAACCCGCCTTCTCTCGACTGGCTCCTTTTGATGCTCTATCCAAGGTCACCTAATCACTGGGTACCTTCAAAGACCCCCATCTTAAACCAGCTGCAGTCTGAAGGATTTATTCCCCATTCCATGTCATGATTACCAATCAGATGGAGTAATAGCTGCTTAAGCAGACAGGGTTTTTGTCATCACCAAGGGGTGAAGTGCCAGTCAAGGTTTCCACTGAGTCTGCGTTGGATGTCAGTGCCTTCAGTGTAGCCTCCAGATTAAACAGCATTATCGGAGTGGAGTGAAAGCTGTTATGGTGAAGGATCACATCCTCCTTGGCCCCTACTGTGCCACAGCTAGCACCAAGGGACTCATATATTACCTTACAACTCTATACCTTGATTGACACTTTGACTGTTCAAAGTAATTACTACGTCGCAGAAAAATGGCATTGAAATTTCTGGACAAAGACATGACAAAACACACAAAAAACAGCATTGAGTTAAGACACAATTCAGAGTTGTGCTATAAATTACAAAAATAAACATCTTGCATATTAAATACAGCTGATTATAAATTTGAAAATTTAAAGTAGCTATATAACAAAACAGTCGTGATTTGTGATGCAGGCCATATGGGCAATTGCCCAGGGAAGTGTTAGAAAGGGAACATAACAATTTAATATAATAAACCGTTCTCTTTATAAGAAGCCACACAGCCAGAAAAAAACAGAGCTTTTACCAAGTATAAATGAGAGTGCTGATAGCAAAACAATTAAACAACTTGACAAAAGTCATTGGGTGCTTAAAGAGAAAGATGTTGAAAAACTACATCAGAATCAGAAAAAAACTCAAACTTAATAAAAATTGAATTACACTGTTTTTCAGAGCTGTTAAACATTTCAGAGGAACTTTTTAATGAAGTCTTTATAACCAAACCTCTGTTAAAAACAAAAAGTGCCATATAAGGATAATGGTATGTCACTGTGGTTCAGATATGTTTAAGCCATGATGCAAATTACTTTATGATTTCAAAGCAAACTGTTGGTGGGAATAGTTTTGTTGGGGCTGCCCATTGTGTTGTGTATTGATGCCACAGTATAGCATCCAAACATATCAAACGTGTCTTTCCCAAATTTTGAATGCTGCATTCTTGCGCCTTTCTTTTAGTCTTTTTCATAGATTTTTTTTTTTATGTTACACACAAAAGGTATTTTGCACAAAGTGATTTTAGAAGACTTTAAAATTTACAGTGCATTTGTAAAAGCTACAATTTTGTTTATGATGATACTCAGGATGCTGCGTCCTGCTCCAAAGTCAAGAAACTATTGGATATATGAAGGTATCACACAGAATAAGCCCTATAAGGAGAGACGGCAACCATAAGAAAACAATGGTATGAAGGATTAGTTGTACTTACTAGTACATCTAAAAAAAAAAATAAAAAATTGAGATGTACATATACTGTGTAAATGTGCATTTTTTTTAATTTCTCATTCTCATCTTAGAAAGTGAAACTAAACATTACATAGAATGGTCACACATTGAGTGATATTTTCCAAGCTTTTGTTTCTTGTAAATTTGAAGACTACACCGTACAGACAACTTAAAATTCAGTGTCTCAGAAAATTGGAAGACAGTGCAAAAGGTCATTAACAGAAAATTATGTTGTCACACGCGGGAGCACTTCATGCTTCCCTCTGCTGATAAACTTTATGGAAATGTTGATTTTACTCTAACAGAACTTGGCACCTGCCCACACTGCCAAAGGTACTAAAAACGGATGCAGTGATCATAGTGTTCATGTTCTTGATTGGCCAGCAAACTCTTCTGACCTGAATCCCATTAAAAAAGTCTATGCACTGTTGTCAAGAGGAAGATGAGAGACACCGGACCAAATGAGGCAGAGGATCGAAGACATCAATCAAAGCATCCTGGTATTTCATTGGACCTATGCAGTGCCACAGGCTGGTCACCTCTATCCCATAGTGCATTGATACAGTAATTCATGCAAGAGGAGGGCCAACCGAGTGCATGGAAATGTACAGACTTTTCAGAAGACTGACATCTGTGCTTAAAACAACCAAATGAATTGTGGATTTTCTTTAAGACACAATCATTACATTACAGTTGCAAAAATTAAGAGCTTTAAATATTTTATTGTGTGTAATGAATCTCTATAAAATTACCATTCGACTTTCTGAGGAGACTGACAAGAAATGTTGCACATTATAATTTTTTTTAGACGAACCAGTACTTTTATAAACCATAAAGTAGATGATACCAAAACAACATATGTGATGTCTGTTTAAATTTTATCTCTCCTTTAATCATTAGAAGAGACTCATGGTATGGTGATGAATTCATCACACTGTAGGCACGCTTGTTTACATCTTAACGATACTCTTCAGAGGAACTAATCAAGTAGCTAAACCGTAAGAGATAAATGACTGAATGAGAGAGACAGAAGGACTTTCTTAAAGACTTATTTGCCATCTGGAAGTTTGCATTTTCCCATTTATCTAGCTGCTGGCTCACTGACGCTCCCATAGGGTACAAACATTTGTACTTGAGATAATATTGTTTATATATGCTGCTTTATATTCTTAAAAAACTTTAATGCTTATAGAGAAAATGTTTTCAGGGAAGCTGATTAGGTGCAATTAATGAGACAAAATGCACAAAGCAAAAGCATATGTGCATTGGTTTAACTGTCTATGTGGTGCAATAAACCAGTTCCCATTGCTAATGTGACATTTCTGTCTCATTGCTTGCCAGTGGACCACAGAAGCATGTGATTAAGATGGACTTGCCCTTTATACAAGTTTTCCACTTTGCTGCAAAGTTGCACAGCCGAGAGTCGGCGTATATGGAACAGATTAGCTTTGTTTCATTAGAATTAGGGAAACATGTCTTTTCAAATGTTACTCACAGAACATATGAACCTTTTCAGCCGTGATAGCTGCTTAACTGCTCAAAGTGTTATATAACAAAGACTGAAGGAAGAACGATTCAGGAACACTGCATTGGTGTTAATGTGCATGAACACGAAAGAAAAGTACACAGAGAGAAAAGTGTTTTTCTCTCTGTGTATAATGTCAATCAGGCATTTTCTTGCTCTTGGAGCATAAGATTTCTTCTCCTGAAAGTTATAATGTATGTTATTATAAAACATAAGCCTTTGTTATTAAAGTAGAACATGACTTAGCACTTGAGGGAAAGGCCTTTTTTGCTTTATTTATTGTTGGGCACCAGATTTGTGCACAACTCCATGGGGGGTTTGGTGAATCCTGGGGGCCTACTATATAACAATATTAATTCTACCGTGAAAAACAAAAGCTTTCTCTGAAAAAACTTAAATGTAATATTTATGTCACTATGGCACTATATGTGTCAGTAGTATGAAAATAAAATGCCTTTCTTTGCTTATTGTTATTGGAAGAGGTTTGGGGGGCTGTTTATTATCCTGGGAATAATTTAATATTTTTATTCAAGCTTTATTTAAACAAACTAATCACCAACATATAAGCTGAAATGCTGGTGGTGCTTACACCAATTTATAAAACATCACATATCAGTTGTGTTGGAACTTGCCAGCATGTACATATGTGGGTCTATTATGTGTTTGTATATGCCCAAGGTCTCACAGCTAATGGAAATAAGTAAATGATAAGAAAAATATAAGAGATGTTGAAAAAGGCTAGGAGAGGCTTTTGAGTTATGACCTGAAGCAGAGATTAATCTGGCTACATTAACACCTTCTAAAAAAAGAAAACATCCAAATTTACTTCAAACGCTGTAGGGCACAAAGAACAGATTTCTTTGCCTCTCAGAAAAAGTGTTCAAATGTGACTTACCTCATTGAACATGCAACACTTTGCAGTTTTTTCCAATGAGAAAATGAATGCATTAATATTATTATTATTCTGGATAATGACCTATGGCCACTGATTAGCTTTTTGACATTTCTTGTATTTGTCTCTAACTTTCTACTTTTAAAAAAATCCCCACATGATTTCATTTTATTTAAAACCACCACATCATTTATAAAATGAAAACCAAGCAATGCATATACCATCTGAGCCCAAATCTAAGACACAAAGGGGACAACAAAAACAACTGACCTGAAGGCTGCATTTGCCCTTTCACTTTCCATAAAGGCCACATTTTTAAATGGAAATTATTTTTCAAAGACAGATTCTGAATATCACAGCTTTAGGGATTTCATGCCAATATACTACATGCAAATTTGATTGCGCTTTGAATTGTGCAAAAAGAATGAGACATAAAATTATGCTCTCTAGTCTCCCAGTCCTTGGTTTAAATAAAACAAACACTTTTTGTTCTTTAACCGACATCATCTGGATGAGGTCAAATTAAACATTATCAATCAAACCAAAAGCTTGAATGAACAAACTCCTATTCCTAGTTGTTTGAGACTGCAGTAAAAGTAGTTACTTCTCATATTTCTTCTGCCATCACTTGTCCCACTGAACCCCTTTTAGACTATTCTTGTAAGTTTGAATCAAACCTCATAGGGTTTCAATGCACCCTACAGTCAGTCACATAATTTAGGCATGTCGAGTATGTCAATAGAATCCGTTTGCCAAAATTTAGCATCCAGATGGACATTATGCTTAACTGTAACTCATTTTGGTAAACTGGAAACTAAAAACCTGCATTTATATCCATATATATCAACAATCTTCTTTTAATTTACCATCTGATTGACAAGTAAATAGGACAAAGACATCCTGCATGATTAAATAAAAAGCCGTTTGCAAATTTTTCATTTATCAAGACAGCAAAGGCTATCCAAAAAAAAAAAACTAAATGCAATGCAAGTATGCCATAAAAAACCCCAACAAGTATTAATCATGTCAAACTACAAAAATAAAGAAACAGATTGGACGAGAAACAAAGTCAAATGTTTAGCAATTGGTAAGGGTTACAAAACCGATTCTAAGAATTTAGAATTCCAGCAAACCACAGTGAGTTATCAATAAATGGAGAAAACAGAGGAGTGGTGGACCTTGCCAAGAGGGGAAGTCAAAATTACTCTAAGAGCACATTGGAGATTGATCACTAAGGTCAAAAGTGAACAAAAGAAAACACCTAAAGCGTCACAGGCCTCACTTGTTTCAGTTCAGCCTTGTGTTTACGATTCAGCAACAAAAAATAAAATTGAAGGCAAAGTAGCATCCACGGGATAATTCCAAGACAAAAATGGCTGATGACCAAAAACAACAAAAGGTCCTTCTCACATTCACTAATTAAACAGCTTGATGATCCTCAAGATTAGGAGGAAATATTTAATAACTTGGCAAGACAAAAGCAGGCCTTTGTGAACGGTTTCTGTCCCCTTACATCTAGTGTGAAACTAATTAGATAGTTTTAGAAATGACCAGACAGACACTTTTGCATGGGGGCGATTTGTGTGATGGTTTGTGGCTGTAATGAATGAAATAATGGCACAGTTGGTAACACTGTTGACTTGCAGCAAGAAGTTTCTGGGCTGAATCCCAGCATGGGATCTTTCGGCATTGAGTTTGCATATTCTACCTATGCGTGCTTGTGTCCAAACCTTGACTGTCAGGTTATTTGGTCTCTCTAAACAGTCCTCAGGTATGTGTGCATGCAAGACTGGACCTGTCCAGGGTGTATACTGCCTCTCGCCAATGACTGATAGCAATAACTCCTGCCCCAACTGAAGGATAGGTAGGTGTAAAATATTAATAGATAGATGAACTCATATCTTAGTTTGATTTTAAAATATTCAAGTGAAACAAAAAAGAATAAGATGAAATAAATATTTTAGTAAGTAGTGGAGGGCCTGGGGTTACTTTTTAAAGACACGCTATGACCGCTCAAGTCAAATTTGGATCTTTCTTTTGGCAAGTTTCTAAGTAACTTGCCTGAAAATATGACAGAGGATGAAAATGATGACATAAGAAAAACTGAAAGAATGAAACAAAACAAAGAATGATAAAAAATAAGTCATCAAACAGCCAGGTTCATTCACTTGAATTTTACGCTATTAGGCCAAAGCATTCTGACATAAACATTTATTTTGCACCTCAGGAGGTCGGGGATTAAAGGGATGTGCTGTTTAATAAATAAACAGTTTAAACCCTGGCACACAGCAGTCTTTTTTTACATTCTACTAAAATGAAAGAGACTGTCTGTATTGAAATGGGCTATTGGCAGTTATGAGCAAAATCCATCACAGGAGTCGATCAGGTCGGCCTCTTCGGGGCATGAAAGTGAGTCAACAGAGGGAGGATCAGATCTGCTTTTATTGCCTGATTAAAATCAATTTGCTGTGTCCGATGCTGAAGGTGGAGTGACGTAGGGAGCAATGAGAGATTGTTAAGCCTCTCCTCTACTTCTCTGAGTGATTGTAATGGGAGGGTGAAAGCTGATGGTAAGTGGTCTGGGACACTAGAAGTGATGATACGTGGGATAAGAAAACAGGTAAAATAAAACATCATAAAAGTCACAGTTTCGGGGCGTGCCGTGGTGGCGTAGGGGTTAGAGCGCGACCCATATTTGGAGGCCTTGAGTCCTCGACGCGGCCGTCGCGGGTTTGACTCCCGGACCCGACGATATTTGCCGCATGTCTTCCCCCCTCTCCTTACCCCCTTCCTGTCAGCCTACTATCAAATAAGAGACACTAGAGCCCACAAAAAGCCCCCTGGTGGGGAAACAAAAAAAGAACAAAAAAAAAAAGTCAGTTTCATGTAAACATATTTAATAAAAGATTCAAAAACTAATCCCGTTTCATGATATTATTAATTCTGATAAGCAACCCAATACTAGCACATACGCAATAAGCTTTCTCAGCTTATTGAAGTCTTTATTAAAATTTTCAAAACAAACAGTGTTGCATGATGAATCTGAATTTCCTTCATAACCCAGGAGAAATACAGTAGCACTAACAATTACAGAAATAGGTCTATGTCCAGGGAAACATTTAGGTTTCCTTTCCTTTCTAATTAGCAGTTCTGCTCAAAATTACCAGAGTCATTCTGACGTATAACTCTCATTATATTGTATATGACCTTTATATAAGTCATTAACACTGCTGTTGGCAACTTGTGAAAATGGGTTAACATGTACATGATGACACACACACACTGTTTAAATGGAGCATGATGACATTTGATGAGCAAAAACAACTAGTAGATGCACTCTTAATACATTCTAAAATATCTGTTAAACAGCTTTGCCTGTTTAACCCAATGATCTTATTAGAATTTAGCAAGGTGGAAATACCAACAATGGTATTCGTATCCTTGTAAGCAAAACTAAAGACATTTTATTTCTACATTAGCCTTAAAAAAGACAATAGATGAAATGTGAGAACAACCACAGACTTCTGGTGTTTATTTTGTGTTGTCTTGTTCCTCAAGTCTGAGAGGTGTAACCTTGTTTTTAATCTCTCCTCATTAGAAGTGGGTGAGATGACAATATTATAGTGTGAAGGATTATATTCCCCCCCCCCATGTTTCTCTCTATAAATCAACTTTTTAGTGCAGAGTGCACTTTACCTGACAGTTGTTTCTGTTTACTGTCAAACTTAAATAGATGTCTGGGTTTTAACTAAATGGCCAGAGTACCTCAGGTCATTGAATGGCAATGGTACTTGACCATATTACATAGTCATGTGAACATAAATTTATTTTCATGATAAATGTGCCATTTAAAAGAAAATGAACAAAACTTTCTATTGACAAAAAACCCCACATTATTACCACACAGAAAAGCAACAATTTAAGTGTCTTACACTATGGGGTAAGACACTTATCTGTTGCTTTGGTGTTTTAGACTATAAGCATATCAAATACTACATTATTTTACATTTCACTGTGAACACCATTATACCAGGAACCATTTAAAATTTTACTCAATGTAATCATCCCATGAAAATTTCATAGCAACCCATGCATGTCTATTTTCAGTATCAGTGAAATGCTTTTGAAGTCAGAAGACAAGAAGTAAAATAAGCTACTAAAAAGGAGGTTTATGCTACAGAGGCAAGTCTGCTATTCCTTCAGAGTGAGGCTTCAGTAGATAAGAAGGCTACATGTGTTACAATAATGTTTTTGCTTTTTATTCTTTTCAGTTTTCAATTCCATGAAAAGAAACTGTATTTAAAAATGGAAGTCATTTTTGAAATTTTACCATTAAGGTAATGATCTGTGTTGTGCAAGGAATACTCACTCATATTTTTGGCTACAGTTTGCAATGCTAACGATACAAATTGCTAACACTCCAAAATACTCTAAAATAAAATGATTTTCATTTTGCTTCAAACATCAGAGTTGTTTTACAGCAGCTACTCTCATGCACAAGGTCTAATGATACATGTTTTGCAAACATAAATAATAGAGGAATGCTCAAGGCAGCAAGAAGAAAGCAAAAAAAATAAACTAATGTTGATAGTGACGGTTCTTAAAAAATTGCAATCAGCTAAAAGCTTTAGAAAATTGGAGATCATAAGTACTCCACAAAACTTTTTTCAATGTATCTATACATAAAAGTAAGAATAGGCCATTTCAATTCAGTTTATTTATATTTTGCAAAATCACAACATGCCACCTCAAGGCACTTTAGTAAAAAATGAAATTTTAATCCATCATCAAGCTCAGTTTTCTATTCAAGTTTTTTATTTTAATTTTTTCTCCGAAAAGCAGAAGATTGCATCAAGTCGTTGACTTGCAGCATTTTCTTCTACTGAGCATTAATGTAGCCAAAGTGGAGAGCTCTGGCTTAGAAACACCATCCACAGAACCAAACCTATTTGTAGTTGTTATGCTGAAAAATAACTAATAAATACAGTCAGTATAAACTATTTATAAAGTCATGTGGTTTTAAAATGTTTTTGTTCAGCCCCCAGAGTCTGAATCAATAAATGTAAATAAAAATAAATAAATGCATAAGTACAGATAACTCAGGTGCCTGTCCGTGTATAGCATTTTTACTTTTTCTTAGAGTGAGCACATATTTATTTTGTCTGATCAGAAGGAGAAATGCACTCATTAGCTTTGCAGAAAATCTGTTGTCCTTTGACTAAAGTTCAATTTAAGTATGATTCAAGTATGACTTTACTAAGGGAACTTAATAAAGACTGAAAACAGTCTTGAGTGAAAACAAAACCAAAGCTAAAAGAGGTGACAGTTGCCGTATAGCTGATAGAGCTCAACTATTTTTTAATTGTAAGATTTCTAAGACTGTTTCTAGGGCTGTGAGAGTCATTGTACTTATAATGGAATTGAAAAAGTTTTCATGAAAAACAGAAGCTGATTGGGTCCACTGGGTCACTTTTATATAAAAGAGGTAAAGGCAGAGCTTATTCTGAGACTTTGGAAAGGTATATTTCTCACTTAGTCTGAGGCAAAAGTTCTCACATGTAAAAAGATGAAGAGCTCCCTCTTGGTCAGGGGTCAGTCTATACCTTAAGCAGAATAGCTCAAATGTCTTGATGCTGTGCTCAAAAGTGATAATAGGATCAGGCAGGAGATAGACAGATGGATTGGAGTTTCATGTGCAGTAATGAGGCCTCTGTTCTGGGCTACTCTGGTATAGAAATGAGTAAGTCAAAAAGCAAAACCATCGATTTACTGTTCGCCTGTGTTACCATCCTCATATGGTTATGAGTTATGAATCAGGACCACAAGACTGCAATGCTGGATGCAGGTAGCTAAAATGAAATTTCTCCGTAGGGCTGCTGAGCTCAGCCTTGGAGATAAATTGAAGAACTCTGTTTTCCGGAGGGAGCTTAGAGGAGCTCTTCCACATTGAAAGGAGTCAGCTGAGCTGTTTCAGGCATGTTAAAAGGATGCCTACTCGGTGCTTTCCTTTGGTTTACCCAGCCATGTCCCAGTGGGAGAGGACTGGAGCAGACCGTTGGGGAGGGGGGTCTCTGGAGCTTCTGGCTCCCCGTCTTAATAACTTGATCAATAAATACACTTCCTACATTTGTTGTAGCTTTGGTTTACTTATTTAAAGTTTAACAGATTTGTGTTTCCTCTTCCAAAACAGAATATAACTTGTAAAGGGAATAGGACCTGACTTATACTAAGAATGCCAAACATTACTTTTCCATTTTTTTAAAAATGTCTTCAAGAAACAAAAGACATCCAGCTTAAGCACTTACAAATTCCAGTGGGAGGCAGCTGACTGACTCAAACTGTTTCCTATCATGTGTCAACAAACCCTTCAACATACAGCAAGGCAGTTACTATACCTTAGATTTTCTCATTTAGTTTATATTCTAATTAGAGAGGCCACACTACTCTGCTAGTTTCTATCCATCTAATGTGCCACAGAAACTTTACCTTCAGCACATACTTTACTGACGCTTTTCCTTTTTTTATTATTTTAAAAACCGCATCTTTGTCTTGTTTTTTTGTTCAATAAATTAAAGCAATTCTTGCCTAGAAATGGTAGCTGAAAGCTTTCAAACCCGGCAAGACAAATAATAGCAATTCCTGCACTTGAAAAGACGAAAAAGGCTTTCAAGCTTTCAAACATGACAGCTAAAGAGAGGGTTTTGTACTTTGTATGGGCTGGCCATTCCACTTACTTACTGACTGGAAACCAGAAAAATACTATAATAGCACTTTAATGCAAAGTTTGGAAGACATGTTGTGATGGGGGTCTTTGAGGCTTTAGTGATTATTTATATTTTTAGGAGGAATGGAAGGGCACGACAACAAAAACTGATTGTCAAACAGTTCACTCTTGAAATTAATTGTTGCATTATTGGATTAAAAAAAATACATTTCCTGGTTTCCCACCTCATCCCCTACTTGGGAGTCTTTAAGGATTGGCTGGTTGCAGTGTAAAAAAATGTAAGCCACGGGTTGTTTTACAGCTCCCTTTTACAGTCACAGGAAAGCTTGTAGTTGTTTGTGAGGTCTGAATATGGGCTGGCATTTTCTGTACCTTCAAGAGACTGCTGCAATGCCAAGCACAGTGGGAGGTTGGAAAGAAAGCCAAAGCAGTCATTCAAAATTTAAGCCCCTTAAATTGAGTCAGGGGTTTAAAAATATCCCAGCTAGTGCATAGCGCCATATGTGCATTGAGAACCTCCTGAGGGGTTATATAGACTAAATAAAAAAGTCATGACTTAATATGTGGGAAATCGAAAAAACACAGTTCGACATTAAAGGGTTGAAGCATGTGATACTTGTCAGCAAACTCCTTAGGCAACATTGTGTCACCGCCTGAATTAAAGCACATGCATAATGAATGAAATGAGGTGGACATGTTCCTCTGATAAAGACTTCATTATACAAGATGTTAAGATCATGTAAGCAGCTCCAATGCCAGCCTTATAAATGACTTTGGCACAAAGAAGCATGTTACACAGATCCAATAGAAGAAAAAAAAAGTTTGCAGACATTACTCATTTTCACTATATGTATGCTTGTTTGTGTGAAAAGGAAACAGGTGTGGTTACAGTAGACTCAACATGTGATTTCATTCATTTAGCTTTGGCTTACTCTACTGAACTTTGCAGTTCGTTGGTAAATGGAGATTTTAAAAGTATAGTTTCAAGAGAATAGCTTGAAATTATAGAAATTTATCCAGAAAAAAATGAGGAGTACTGATGACTTTATGATCATTTTAGCTTAATACATTTATCTCAGTAAGCTTCGTTCTACTTTGCTTTGTTAACAGTCAATACCCACTTTGTTGATAATTTAACCATTGATTTAAAAAAGTAATCACAAAAGTCAGTTGTCCAGATAAATATGAGGACATTATAAAAGCTTTTTGAAATGTTGGGAGCATTTCTTCCTCTTGAAAAGTGCTTGTAAAAAGCACAACAGTTTTGGTTACATGAAAGAAAGGGAAGTCTTGAGAGTTTTAATCATTTGCTGCAATCTTTATGTCAATTCTTTAAAACATAAAAGCTAATGTAAATGGCTCTGCAACTTCAGTTGTGACCATTACAAAATAAATGTTTAGCCTTGCACTGCTTTAGTCGTGACTGGAATTCCACATACAAAGCAGATGCAGATTTTACTTCAAAAATAGGGATACAAAAAAATTATTGTTAAAAAATATCCAGAGCAGTGTAGCCGAGGCCTTTTTTTCAACTGGACAAAGGAGTAACGATTACATGCCATTTTAATCCAGATCAGGCAATATTTTGTTATTCCAGGATAGAAGATTTAATAAATTCACACTAAAAGATGAAAGTATTTATCTTGCCTCCATATGCATTAAAGGGGATGGTAAGGGAGGAATAAATATTCCCAAACCTCACTTTTAGCTAGAACTGCAGGAAAAATGGCAACTTGGTCACCACATTATCATAACAACCACTAGATGCTATGCACTTCACTGCCAGGTATTTGGATGGGAAAAGCCTTTTTTGCCCAACTAGCAGAGTCATCAATGCTTGGAGTCTGCAAAAACGTGCGTTGGATTTTACCAGCAACCATGTGCTTTGGTCAGATAAGACTAGGAGTGAGTTTTTCAGCAACAAACAACAATGTGAGTCTGGCCTAAAACAAAGGCAACGCAAGTAAAAAAAGGATTTGATGACATGGGTAAGTAAAGCAGATCATCTGTGATGCTGTGTCACATTATTGAGCTGAGAGAAATATTTTGTTGAAGTTGTATGTCAGCACCACAGAGGCCAAATATTTCTAAATTGACAAATATTTCACCACGGAGGTAAGTTTTCTCCTGAACGAGATATATATATATATATATATATATATATATATACACGAAGACATGAACTTTCTTTGTGAAAGTGCAAGGTAAGTTGGGTTTTATTCTCTAATGTCACAGAGCCAACATTTAACGTAACTGACATTTCATAGTTTCTTTGGTACTCACCAGCAATTTCAAAACAATACGATAAAATGTTTGGGTGGTTGCACTCATTCCATATAATTCTGAAATATCAGATTGCTAAAAATAACTATAAAACTGTAATACACAGAACAGATTCTGGAAGTATTTTATCATCTTTACCTAAACATTTTCCCCTCAGGCAAAGTGCTTTAACAAAAGTGGCAAAAAGTGCTTGTTCAGAGCAAAATTGCACTTCAAAGGCTCATTTTTAGGTTTTGAGTTTTATAGTTTAAATCAGGTCAGCATATTTTCGACAAATCTTCCTCCTGCTTATTAGTTACCTACAGAGTAACATCCAGAAAACCACCTAGATAGGCCTTGTAGATTTGCTGCTCTTAACCAGGCTTAACTTCTTAAGTTGTAGTAATTATTTAATAAGTTGCACTGACCCTGAATATGTGCATTTTCATTCACCTTTCAATAATTCTAAGAATTGACTGACTGATGTGCTTTTTGGTATCTAGGCATGCCAAGGTTTTCAACAGTCATACTATTTTGCTTTAAAGTGCTTTTAATAGGATGCCGCTGGAAGTGCCAGAGTGACTTTAGTTTTCTCTGATTGTATGAAGCATTAAATAAGGCAGAAACCTCATTTGTGGCAGCTGCCTGGCAGTTACCTTGATAAAAGAAGGTCATTGCAGTTTTCCAGTGCTTACAAATACAAATTCAGTAGTCTGTGAATATTTAAAGTCACAGAAAAATGAAAATATAAATATAGACAGTAAATAAGCTATTATTTACTGTAATAATGGTGACTCAATTTTAAAATACAGTTGGTAAGCTAGTAATGGCATCTGTGTTAAGCAAAAAGTGTGGGCAGAAGGAATGTATTAGACCTACTCTTTAACATAAATAGAAGCACATTGCAATTGTATGCACAAATATATTACATTATGTCTCTTTTACAATTAAACAGAGAAAGGCATAGAGTAAACATTAACTTCAAATACGTTTTCCATACTATTAATCTAATGGTAAGTATTTAAAATGAATAAAGTAATTTTCTTTGAATTGTAATATTTGTATAACCTATGACCACATTTTTTGTTGTCTCCTTCTAAAAGTACTTTATCCAAGTAAACTGATATTAGCCTGTGGAGTGAGCAGAGGAGACAGGGATCAGTTTCAACAGAAAATGCATCCGAGTACAGATTTGCAGGATTCCTTGCTCCAACATTGCTTTTGTCTCTGCTTTCTACAGAGATATTCTAACAGTGTCAGTGGCCCTAAAGTGCACAATTTAAAAACTGTCCTCTTTGTGATGAAGTGGTGAATTATCATCCCTTAAATTAAATGAAGTCAAAATTCTAATGAGGTGATGCTCTATTACCCACCTTCTTGTTGCCCAAACCTATCCTGACAAATGAAACATGAGCCACAATTAGCTGACAGGAAAGGACATGTAAAATAAATAAATAAAACTTTTTACCACACTTTTTCTTGTTTCAATCCAATTTAACTGCATTCTAAATATTTTTGTATATCATTAATGGATCTATAGGATTAAAAGAAACACAATTTTTCAAAAGAAGCAGAGAACTAAATGCCAGTACTACCATCTGATAAGCTTGTTGACATGCGTCGGTGTACAAATTCAGACTGAACCTCTCAAGCTGGAAAAACTTAATAGGTTCTGCTGGAACTGAGTGGAGCAAATAAACAAATAGACCTTGAAAATCCTCTGTAGTAGGTGCAAGTTTGACCAAAATCAACTAGGTAACTTATTTTCACACAAATATGACTGAAATTCTATTGGTTAAAAACAAATGTAACATACTTTTAACATATGTTTCAGGTACATTTTAAAGACCTGAAGAAAAGAAAGCAAGGGGAAAAGGCTAGATTAGATTTATCAACCATGTATGAGACTACAAGCAGAAACACGTTGTAATTTCACACCGAGGCGTGGCTGATATCAAAGCACCATGTCACTTTGGAAACAGCGGGGTAAATTTCCAGCACAGCAAGGCCCAGC
The DNA here is from genome assembly GCA_903066815.1 of Brachyrhaphis roseni. Lineage (NCBI taxonomy): Eukaryota > Metazoa > Chordata > Actinopteri > Cyprinodontiformes > Poeciliidae > Brachyrhaphis > Brachyrhaphis roseni. The sequence goes on along the minus strand of CAEFZY010064354.1, from coordinate 76,450 downwards.
TTACTATGACCAAATCTGCCCTATTTTCCCTTGGCTGGTTGCACTGACCTCACATGATGAATGCTATGCTCAAGAGAGAGAGAGAAAGAAACAGGGTCTGTTGTTATTGATGTTCTCAATTAATAACTTGACACACCTCAGAGGACTCACACACAGATATCCTTCAACCTTCTAAGGTGTCACACAGCTGTAACATCAAGCATTGTGTGGGAACTCGTTAATTTAGTGTGAAAAAACACCTGCAACATTATTTTTAAATGGTTACTTGGTTTACTAATAACGGGACTTGTTAATAATTAATAAAATTGGTCGGACTAAATTTTTGCACTTCCTGTGTGCAATTTAACATCAATATAAGAAAGCGTATTAATCAATGAAAGTAGTCAAGAGCCATGGTGATTATAGAGGAGCTGCAGAGAGTTCAGTTGGGAGATTTTAAGCAAGTTTCACACAGCAGGAAAATGCTCATACGCAACCCAAATCAGACTTTTAATGGCAGCCTGAATGACCCAATTCTCAGCTTTTCACACCTCCCAAAACAATCAGATTCGTGCCACTTCCTTATATGGTGCTAACACCTACAATCTAAGCAGTTATGCAGCATTTTATCTGACTTTCATGTCATTGATATGAGACATGCATCATAATTCCTTACCACAAAAAGGTACACTGTAAATCCAGACATAAACAGAAGAGTGGCTGACAATTATAATTATGAAAATTATTTTAAAAAATCAGTCACTGAAGCGCATCACATCATCCAAGCAGACTTTGACAAAAGTTGCAGTCAATGCTCCAAAAAGGCCATTGCTATCAGTTGCACTATTTTCTTAGTTCCTTTGTCACGTTAAGATCTTTTTATAATACTGCTGGTTCCCATTGAACAACCACTTAAAAATGGATACATTAATACTTCAGTTAACTGTGTGCTGCTGTGTGAGGTCTACGTAATTCTGTGCATGTGGATTGCTTAGAGGTCATAAGTCAGTCATAAAGAAATCTGAATGTGGCTGAATTAATTAGCATAAACGACCTTGCGAAAAAAAAAATCTTTTTTTCAGGAATTACCATCAAGACATGCTGTGTGAACATAGCCTTTGTCATACACCACAAACCTGAGCTTTATGGAAACTGGAAATAAGAAAACCCTTATCTAGCAAGATGAATTTCCATTTGCACTTTTCCACAAGCCATGCAAGAAACAGCAAGAATTTGGAAAAAGATGCGCTCGTCAAATGAGATCAAACTTTAATTTTGTGACTGACATGCAAGTTGCTATGTATGGTGGAAAACTAACACTGGAAATCACCCATGTATTTCACCTTTACATGGTGAAATATGGTGTCAGGATCATGCTGAGGAAATGCTTACTTTGCTTCAGTATCAAACGTGAAGCTGAACATAGTTGATGGGAAAATAGAGGAAGTTAATCCTGGGACTGGATACAGGGTCACCTTCCACTCAATGATACAATAGAATATTCAAGCTTCAGAATGGCTTAGTCAAAGTCTAGGCCCTAATCAATTGGAGAAACTATGACAAGACCTGAAATTTGAAGTTCACAGACACTTTCGATTCAGCCTGATTGAAATGTTTTGAAAAGAAGAACGGATAAATTCTCAGTTTGCAGAATTATATCAATACCTACAAACCAAGGAAAAGACATCACTTTCATTGAGGTTTCGAACAGCTGGACTTATTCCCAAAATTAAAGATTTATTCCATATATCTCCTGAGTACAGGGAGAACACAGGGAGACAATATTTCAATTTTCACTAAACACTCATTCTGAAAAAGACGTCTTTTGTTGGCAGCAGATTTGGGCCACCTGCTCATTTAAAGCCCAGCCTGCAAACATAAGCAGTCAAAGAATCTCTCCATCAGTGGGCAAATAGCCATCTGAAGGTGTTAGACTCCAGTGGCCTTGGGCCAGCATGAGTCATTGGCTCCTTGTCCTCAGCAGTACCACTGAGTTACTCCAAAAGCTGCACAAGTTTGCCCCCAGGCAAGGTGACTCTGTTTTTCTACTCTTTCAGCCTGAAATGTTTTCCCACCCAGCCTGTGACCCCATGTCACAGTCTCAGAGGAGCAGAGGCTTGAAAAACACTTGTCACACTTTCTCAGAAGCCAAGAGCTTAAAACCTGATTAATTGCCACCATTTTAAACATTACAAGTGTTTATAAATTAGATAAGCACAAAATCTTAAAAAGCCAAATGGTTGACCTTTGAGTGGAGGGTAAAATTAAATTAACATCTATTTCCCTTCAATGGTTCTTATATCCTCTATAATAATTTAAATACTTAATTATGTAATTAGTGTACTTTATCTTTTTTAATCAGACTTTTTTCCAGAGCACATTACACAAGGCAGTTTTATTACTGGGGAATTTTACAAATTCAGTGTCCAGTTTAAGGACATTCAGTTGAGGAATGGTTTCTTTTCAACGTTTTTGTTTTGTTATTTTCAAGAATATTAAGACAGTTATGGTTATTTCCTTTGATTTGTCACCTCACAAATGAGCAGATGTTTCTCAATAAAACCAGAGATATTCATAAGTCAGAGTCAAATCTAAAGCCTTTGAGAGGCCAGTCTATGTCAGCGTTAAATACTAACTCTCCGAGTCAGAGTCAAGTCTCTAATGACTGAAACAAACATGAACCAAATTAATGTGGTTGCTGTTATAAAGCTACATAAACAGATTGTTAGGAGCCATTACCAGCCTGTAATCCACAACATCACTGGCTGAAAATGAACTAAGTATTTCACAGTAAAACATATCCAACAGCAAATCACCTATTAGAGCTGCAATCAGTAGATCACATTCTGACTTTCTTTCACTTTTCATTACATTAGCTAAAAATGCTCAAACCAAGAGTCTCAAGATCCTATTGCACAAATCTTTGACAAGCCTTTGATTTTTTTGACTCAAGTACGACTTGAGTCAGAGTCTAAATCGAGTTGCCATCTCGGTTATAACATCACAATGACGGCAGTTTAGATCTACAAATGTTAGGCATTAGATCTAATTTGGTCACCCAAATTAGATCTAATGTAGGTTAAGACCCTACATTAGATCTAATTTGGTCACCCAAATTAGATCTAATGTAGGTTAAGACCCTACTTATTGAAATCAACAAAACATTTTGAGCTGCATGGCTCGAAAACTGTCTTTGTTTTGGAAACAACTATTTGCAGCTAAAATATATTGTTATAATGTTTAGCAATCTCTAAGCTGCACCAAACACCAGACAAGTTTTAACATTATTATTAGTCATTTAACCATATGAAGACATTTAAAGAAAGCCTAGAACCATTATCTCTCAATAAATTTTAATGATCACGACATTATTTGCATAGAAAATTGCTGTTATAATTAATTCCAAGGTACATATTAACCAGACATGGTAATCTAATCTTCTTTATGAGAAGCAAATGTATTTGACCTTTTTTGTATTGTTTCAGAACTTAAAAAACAACTTTTGTTGTTTCTTTTCATTATAAAAAGTAGATATTTGTGTTTGTATATACCTTAACTAAATAGTTTCAATCACAGCCTCCTACATTGGTTTTGACTGATTAATTAGAGACAGAAAGGTGAGGAAGGGCATACGCTTCATTATCTAACCTTTTACAGGGAGCTTGATTTATCCTTCCAAATCTCTATAAACTGTGTGCAATTAATTCCCTACTATACCTCTAAATTAGAAAAGCTCAGAGTTCATAAAAGTTTTTTATTTTAAACTTTCACCCTGTAATAGTTATAAACACAGAGCAGGGACTACTTAAACTTTATAGCCCTGTGTTCCTTTGTGCAGGTGACATGGAACAAAGGCACCACAGCTCATCTCATAAATGGAGGATTATTACCCTGAAACAAGGCAGAGCTTCAGCAAATACATGTGACACCTGACTTCTTTGCAGATTTTAATATCCTAACCAAAAACCCATAAAATAATTTCCAAAGGGTAATGTTCTGAAATGTTCTGAAATGCAAATAACTAATAAGATTTATTTGAATTCAGGACAGGGTGTGTGTAATTGCAAAACTCAACCTGCTATTACTGATGCACCAACAAAATTGTTAGTGACTGAAATCAGATGATTTCAAGCTTGCTTATCCGTGTCAGATCAGCTGGTCTGGTGACAAAACAAAATTACACATTTTTCATTAGTGAGTGAACTAAATGTTAGCTTTTCCCAGGCCGTGCAGACAACACCACTGCTTCAAATGGAATCTGTGGACAGTAAAAAATACTGGAAGGTACATTATGAATCTATCCTAGACAGGATTACGATTCTAACATTTTTTCATCATTTGAATTCAAGTGTGCCATATATGATAAGCTGTCTCTGTGTTTCAGGTTGACAAGTTAATGGACTTGAGTTTGCCTTAAACTCACCAAAATTGGGATGTCACACTTCCAGCTAAATAAATATGTGGGAAGATTCTCAAGAAGAAAAAAAATCAAGTGTTTATGGTAATGACATGTCCTGTGAATTTTACTGAATATGTCACACCATTTCTTATCTTTCCACGTTAGCATATCTAAAAATGTGTCTTGCATGTCTAAGCATGAAGAAAGCACATTTTGTTAAACATCCTGTCTTATCGATGAAGTTTGCTTGTCAATTTTGATGAGCCACAGTATTCTATGCTGTGTGTTTACTGGAATAAAGGGTGTAAAACGTCTCTGGATAGAGTATGCTAGCTTGGGGTGATGACATTTTTTTTACTACTTGACAATGTGGAAATAAAAGTGTACGGCATAAAGTCTATGAAGGGTCCCAAGTGGAGAAATAATTATTAGCAAAATTAATCCGAAAGAATACTAGTTTTCAACAAAAACTGTCAGATGTGTATGAAAATAACACTGCAGCATTATACATTAAATACAAAATTTCCTCTGCCACAAAGATGAAAGCCAGATACACAATGCATTTGATTTCACATTTGAATTCTTCCTATGTAGCATTTTTTTTTTTTTTACATGTTTCTGGTAATGGAATTGTCTTTTGGTTTTTGCTACCTGCCTGCCTCTGTTTTGCTAGGCCTGCATTTGAGTTGTTGTTTTTTTTCTTCCTTCAGCCATTGCAGCAGCGAATTGAATTTACTAGAATGGAACTAATAAACAGAGGGACCATCAACCCATAGAGCCATGTTGAACATGCATTGCAATTTAAATGTTGCTCTTATTAATTCCAGAGTGATGATTTTTATGGAAAGTACAATCATGCAGGATTCCCAAATAAAACTCCGTAGTTGTAGCTTCAGCATCATTTATTTATTGGTTATAGTGCGTATTAATTGTGTCCCTCTACCAATGAAATCACCAGAGAGAGACAAAACGTACATTTACATGTAAAATGCCTATTTTGCTTCTTTAATGAGAGCAGTAATGTGGTAAGATATTAATGTACCCACCGAGACTGAAACCAATTAAAAACAATCACTGTTGAAACTGCTCTTCTGCTCATACTTTTTTCTCAATGAAATCTTTTGTTTTTGTGCAAAGAAAAATGTCAAATTAGCAAAAGGTTGGTTGTCATTAAACCGCCTTAGGTATATTCATAAAGCTAGTTATTAGATTCAAATTGATTTGCTCTAAAACTCAGACTTACAACAGGATGGAGGTCTTGTGGACACCATGTCTCAATTTATGATTTCATTAAGGTGTTTACTCTGTCTGCGTTACTCAACTCCGCATAATCCACGGTGTGAGTTGTACTATAATCCTGTCATTTCCGAGAGCACATTTTGAAGGGTGACCTTTGTGCAAACATCAACTGCAAATCAACATTAGAATAGTCTGGATTTGGCTTCACCCGGTGGCAAATATTAAAGCAAACACAGCAGCTAATATTTAGGACATACTATAATGCTTTCCTGCATCAGAACATGACAGCATATCCCATTTCCTCCCTCTGTGCAAACTTCCATTTGGCCTCCCACCACACATACATCAAACAATCTCCAAAAGTGTAGCACCAGAAAGGCTGAGATGAAAGAAAAGCCCTCCAGTCCTAACAAGAAAAAAATTAACTTCAAGGGCAATTTAGCTATGAGCATTCTCGGAGGGATGGATAGAAATGGAATGATAGAGGTCTAGCATTAATATATTCAGCATGTTTTAGTTAATCTCCGACTGTGGTGGCCCTGTGAGAAAACTTAAACAGCTAAGAGTACAGCAGCATTATGAGAGTAATTGTTTTGTCGCCTAACACGACATTAGTCTGAGCGCTTTTACAGGCTGGAGGGACTAAAATTTATACCTAAATGATTCATTTGGAGAGTTTCGCACAGTGTGAGTGATAGGGTTGGAAGAGCAGCATAAGATGAAGTGAAGTATTACGACAAAATAAACAACACAGTTTGGTAATCACGTACATCCACTTCACACAGACTTGATGAATGGTTCTAATCAAGTGTCACCCCACCTCCACCCCCTGCTGAAATTGTCCCACAGAGGGCTCACCTAATAGCACACTGACAAAAATAAATAAATCTCTACATGGACTATTTATACACTCACCAGCTCTCCCTGATTCCTTTCTCTCCTGAGGTTGACAGCCAGTGGAGGTTTAAGACACCCACATGGATGTACCTTTACACACCAAATCAATCGTTTTGTTGCAAAGGGGACAGGAAACAGAGAGCAGCTATATCACAGAGTGGATTCCATTTTTTTCTTACCGTGTCTGTCAGGTGCTTCTTATGTTTCAAGATTCCACATCACCTCCCACATGAGAAGCACACCAGCCCATCTGTCACCCGACATCTGGAAAATCTGTACCTCTTTCCATGCAATTCCTTAAACTTTTGAACTCCATGTATAACATTTTACTCTAAAGAGAGTCATGTTTGTAGCCACAAAAGGAAATTATTGAAATCCATACAGCTGTATTTGACCACTACAGAAGGGGGGAGTATTGTTACTCTAGGCTTGTCTCCTCATTTGTGATCCATACCCTTCTCATTTCTCTCCCTTGGCATCTGCCATCTGGTAATGCCTTTCCATCTGGACAGCTTGGCCGCTTAACAAAAGTTGCAGTCTTGCCTTGTGCTGTGATCTGCAACCAAATCTAATGGTTGAGTTTTATTCTAAACTGTCATAGCGCTGAATAAGAGAGTTAAACACTCAGTTCTTGTACATTTTATTAAACATATTTTTGCATTCATTACCTAAAAATGTTCACAGAACAATGATTAAAATAAGGAAACTCTTGCTGCTCTCATATGATTCAAAAGGGAAATGGCAAACATTTGTGGCTATTCTTGTTGATTGTCAATAAGTTTCACCATCTCTATAAAGCAACTTTTACGTATCGATATGGAGTAAATATACGGTTAAAAAAAGTTTGCTTTTATTTTGTTATATAAGGTAGCAGCAATTTTTTTTCATTAAACATACGTACATGACAAAAAAAGTGTCATGTCTTGCAACCAAAGTGGCAACACATTTCCATTGCAGTAAACCGTAACGCAGCAGGTGTCCTTTTGCGTTTGTTCAAATTCTTCTATAATAAGGCCCAAAATTCTTGCTGGTTGTAGTAATTTTGCTACAGTGGATTACTACCAAATTTATCTGAACAGATAAAATCTCAACTGAAAGGTTAATCATAGGAGTTATCCCATTATGAAGACTGTACAGCAGAGGGAAATTAGGAGCTCAAGACATCCTTGACTGTTTTTTTTTTTAAAAAAACATCACAGATAATTAACTATGCAAAGAAAGTCCTTTCTACTGCAGCCCACGGTCCATATTCAAACTTTAATTAATGTTATCTTACTCATTACAACTCCTCACTTGCACATGATGATTAATGTTTGGATTCTAGTAGAGAAAAAAAAACAAAACATTGTTTACTCAGGTAGAGCAGTTATTAGCTACAGATGATTAGTGCCACCTGAAGGTCAGTTGGGTAGAGAAGAATGTTAACGGAGACTTAACAAGAAGAAAATAACATTCGCACCGTTCTTTTTTTCTTCAGTGTACTTATTGCTATTTGTTATTTTTTAACTTTAATTTGGCATGAATTAGGGTTTGTTGTATTTGAAAAAGGTGTAGAATACCTTAAGAAAGCAAGGACAGCTTTATGAGAAACTTCAGTATAAAATATAATTATTGATAATGAGCAGATGGGTGGTCTGTAGCACAGTTGTTAAAACTGCTGTTCTGCTGCAAAATGTTCCTGATCAAATCCAGTCTGCAGTCCCTGTGTGAGTTTCCATGTTGTACCTGCACATGCAGGATTCATTCTGGGTACTCTGGCTTCCTTCCAAAGCTCAAAATCATGCTCTTTAGTTAATTGGAAAAACTAAATTCCCCCAAGGTTTTTGTGTGGCTGTTTTGTGATAGCAGTAGGTTGTTGACCTGTCCAGGGGGTAACCTGTATCTTGCTTAATAACCACTGGAGATAGCCAACAACCTCCAGTGACTCTGAATACTAAAAAGCAGCTATAGACAAAGAATGGATGGCCAGATACGCAGAAGATTCAGCTTCACAAAAACAACTTTGGTACGTGACTACAAATCAGCACACCAATGTGTCAAGTAATTTGTTAGTGGAACATTCAGTTCTGCAGCAAGCACAGTGCATTTCGAAGAGAAACCTATTATTTTTGGAAAGCATGCAGGCCAGGCACCGGTTTTATGTCAGGTCCAACAGTGGTTCTTTAAAATTTCTACCACACTTTCTAGAGAGCTAAAGAAGTATTGTCTTCCCCATAAAAAAGATCCAAATTACAAGCACACATTGTTAATTAAATAACTTATGTTAAGACAACAATTTCCCTGTAATACACAACAATGTAGTTATTGGAAACTGATCATGTTACACTTATTATCCCTTCCATATTATTGCACATTTGCTTTGTGCTTCAAGCCCATAAAAAGTAGACATGGACCATTATGAGATTTTCAGTCTATTAAAAACTTTAAATAAAAATGTAAGACATGATTGTTTTCATCCAAAAGAGCTTTCCAGTCAGCTTGTAGCTTGCAATCTGTAGTTCTGAAACAGTGTAAAGTTAATAAGAGTGATTTAGTTTCTAATCTACAACTATCTTGTTTTTGCAAGAGATATTTTCAAAAGCTGCCCAGCATAAAAAGAATGTTCTTCCCTTATCTTACCCAGTTGCTCAGCAGTGTGCATTAACAGGAGGGGCAATGCATTAATGGATACTTCATAGAGTTGAACTCTGGTCGCTCCAGCCTTTTCTGCAGCATCTCATTAAAAAAGACCAACTGTTCTTAAGAAGAGTAGCAATCGATGTACAATTTTGTAATGTTGAAATAGTGAATTTTTAAAACCTTGGTGTAACTTCAGACTGTTAGCTATGCCTAATATGCACATAGGTACCTTTGAGTATGTAACAGTTTTGTAACATACATAATTTGAGCTAAAAACAGGCTGCTGCATATGATTTTGTAGATAAAAAAAAAATGTCAGCATCAAAATGCAACATATTGCAAGCCACCTGTAGGATCGACTGCTACAAAACGTACATAAATTAAATACTACCCAAATGTCACAGCAATGACTGATATCATTACCTAATGTCACAATAAGACATGCATATGTTCTCTCTGCAATGGTGAAGAACTCAGAAAACAGAATGCTTGGACTGGCCACAGTGGACTTAGCCACATTTTCTAGTATGTAATATGTAATTGACCACCTGTGGCTGAACGTAGACTTTGTAGAGAATATTAAATCGTTAACTGAATATTGTAAGGCAATGATTAGGTGTGGAAAACAAGATGACAGCAAAATATAATAATTTTAACCCAATACAGTAGAACACTGGGATTTTTACTCCCTCCACAATACAAATGCAATGCATAAACCAGATGCACATCGTCAGCATCATCATCATGTTAAGCTAAATGAGAGTATGATACCAAATTGTTAATTGTCTGTAGTAATTTAAACATGGTTCACACTAATTGCATGAAAAGTAATATCTGTAACTTTGAGAAACGTTTTCTTGGCATTCTACATTTGTTTACTGGAAAGAAACCCTTATAGTGTATGGTAACCCTGGCAGGTCTCAACTGACACATTAAAAATGCACCTCACATCAGAAGGCATTTGCACAGCCCAGCAGGTACACTAGAATCAGCACAGCAGTAATCAATCCCTGTCACTGTGGTCTTTTTTGCAAAACAATAAAAAAAAAAAAAATGTTCTTGGCTGCCATGTGCTTGGATAGTTGGACCTTTCGTTTTATCTTTTTGATATTTTAATGTGACATTAAAATGCCAAGACCTGGCTACACCTGTAATTTAGTGTTAATATTGGGAAGAAAATGTTTTGTTGAGTTTTTTGTGACTATCTGAAGACATAGACATCACCATGCGCGTTTTTCCATAAGTATACTCTTCATGCTTTCAGTGCAGCCACCTGAACCTTCCTCTCTGTTTTCTTCAAAAATATGAATGCAGCTCAGTCAGTTTGATATCTGATGAAAGGACTCCTGCAGTCAAGGTTATTGATGTTGCCCAGAAAAGCTTTATTTGGTTTAAATGTGTGCTAAAGATTGGTGATCGATAACCGGCTGACCAATGACATGACCTTGAAATGACTGGGTGAACTCAAATAATCTTTTTGTATCGCCTGCATTTACCTTGTGGACTTGTACTATATAAGTTAGACATATGGTGCTATATCAAAACAATATCCATGTATGCCTTAGAAAATCTACACCTCAGTCTAAAGAGAAGCTCTCAACATTTAATCAGCTCAGAGCATAATGAGAGGCTCTTCTGTGTTTGAGTTACAGTAACACTAAACACACTCCCAGCTGCCCAAGATGCATAAAGTAGCCAAATGTGTACTTACTGTCATAAGATGTGCTAAAAGACTATATCACCTACACAGTACTTCCATCAGTGACGTCAGTCCAGACGTGCTCTGCACATTGATGTAGTATGCTCTTAAAGGTGGAAAATATATCATTATTAAAATAATGTACAGTGCATTTTCATCTTACTACTCTTTTTTTCTGAGGGACTTAGCTTTTTAAAAAACAAAACAAAGAAAAAAACAACGAAAGAAAACGAGAGAATGCTGGTCAAATTAACTAACACTATCAGTGACAGTGCTAGTATCACCACCACTATGATACTAGCACAAAAAGTTTATCTTTTGCTGCAAAAGCAAAATTAAACTCTGAAACATTAATGAAAATCTAAACTTTAATTTGAATATATTCATCCAGTGAAGGGGAAAAAAGTCCCATGTTAAAAAAAATAATTTTTTTTAACAAAGTCACTGGTGCAAACCCCCAAAAATATCTTCAAATTAAATGTGACTGTTTAAAAATACATAATTTGATGTGTTTTAATTGATAGGAGTTTTTAGTAACTTTCAAGTAATAATCCACCACTTTTTTGTTTTCCAGATATTTAAATTTGATGTAAATCAGAGGCTCAGCTCTTTTTAGAACTGGTCACAAGGCTGGACACTGACCTTTGTGTGTAGTAAAAAGTATGGTAAGTGAAGTTGAAAACAGTCTCTAGAGCTCACAGTTAGAAACCTGCAGCAAAGAGTGGCATTTACAGGAGACAAATTTTCCATAATAGCCATTATGTGCTGTCTGTATGCCAACCGGTTGTTTGGAAGTAATTGCAGAAAATAGGCATCTTTGTCCTACCATCACAAATGTGAACAAGTACATTTTAACTAGTTATTTGTCGCTTAATTGGAACCATGTCCTATGGTCAGAGAAGACCAAAGGACATGCCAATTGCCAGAAGTGTTTGCTATAATAGACCCTTCCAGATGGGTTTGAGCCAAAACCAAGGATCATCTCATGTTCAATGTTTAAGAATAGACATGGTTCTGTTTCTGTTGCAAAAGCAATGCAAACCTTTTTAGAATACATGACTAAAAATTCCTAAAACTCCATTACTATTTAAAGCAGAAATGTGGTGGTATTTGCCAAAAAATAAAAATAAAAGTTACAATGGGCTGTTATTAGGTTCTTCAGCAGAATAATGTTCAAAAACATATGGCCAAACTGTTGTATTTTGTTCACCAGACACAAATTGCAAACATTTAAATGACATTAACCAGAAACGTGTTTGGGTGAATTTTGGGTGGATCTGGTATACAACTTAGGATAAATATCCATAAAGCCCCTCATGTCCACCGAAAAGCATGGTGAATGATCTATGATGCTGTGGGCCTGTTTCCCTTCAGAAAGGTTAAAAAGCACCTTCTTAGCTTGATTAACATCATGGAGGCTTCAAAATTCCAAGATATTCTAAATAAAAACCGGCCGAATTCAACCAGGAAATTGGGTTGTTGTTGGGTATATGATCCAAAACACAAGGCCAAAGCTACACAGAAATGGTTCACATGACAAAAAGCCTTTTTGCACATTTTTTACCAGTGGTACCAATTTATATGGCCAACAAAATAATTAGCCATTTGTGAAAAGAGGAAGGTCACGATCTACCAGTTTTGAGCTTTGACTGGCTGTTAAAATAAAAAGGAAACAAAGGCAGAATAGTGAAATAAAGATCATAATTAGATCCCTTCAGGACAGCACTCCACATTTCCTAACACCTTGTCAACGCAAGTATTTTACTATACAAAGACAAAAAAAGTGCGGAGAGAGCAACTTTGTGCATAATTCTGCATATTTTCTCTTATGAAAACGCACCAGTTATTTAATGTGGCAAAGCAGCAGCATTTATTAAAAATAAAGATGTCACAGCTTTTAGATAGGCTCCAATGAATAAGGGAAGAAGCACACCAGTGCCTTGCGGGTGTGGCTGCAGGATAGCTGGGTCTCAGAGGCTGCTCTGGGCATTTTTTCCCTCCTGTCCTGGCCTTCTGTGCATCAGCATTAATCACTGCTCCACATATTCTCAGAACAAACAAGCACCCACATTCCCAGCTTCCAAACAACCTGATACAAGTTAAGCTCCAGAATTTTAACAGCGAAGTCGTGTTGTTTACTGCAGAAACGGTATCTATCTTCACTATATAGGATGATACCAGCCTACCGATTTTTCAGTTTAGACATAGAGGCAATTTAATATCGCTGGTGCATTTGCTCCCTGACACAGGTATTTTCCCTGAACTGGTGACAAATGTATGCCACAGAGGATTACTTAGGATGTCATTCAAAAAATAAATGAATGGGCAAAATTCATGATGTGTTTAATAAAATCACTGTGTCATTTAAATATGGAAAAGAAACTTAAAACTGGCTTTAGAACAAGATTTATGGTTTACTGATTTATATGGAAATAATATAAAAGACAAGATAAATGAAAGAAAATGGCACAAATTCAACGCAATATGAAGAACCTAATGGTTAAATGTTAAAACATTATGTTTGAATGTTTCTGGAAAAACAGTTTATAGGATTAATATTCAAAATATTGATTAGATTCTATTAATATAATCATTTAAATATTTGAACTTTTCTTAAAATCCCACTGCAAGACAAAATCTTAATAAGTCACTAAATCAAACTTGACTGAGTTATCTCTACACTTTGTGATGCACATTCTTCCAAGACATTTCATTTCGCTTCACTATCTAATGTTTCACCTTTTGAAATACAAAGGTACTTTTATTAGCCCTAATTTAAAAAAAAAAAAAAAAAAGTCTTTTTTTAGGTCACAAACTTCACAACTTCAGTTTGAAATCTAATAGGGTTCATTAGATTTCATTGCCCTACATTTAGCTCCATTATTATTTCCATCACCTTTGACCATCTTGCTGAAAAAAGGCTTCCCACAGTAAGATGCTGCCACCACCACGTGTTGAGGATTTTGTTTGCCATGTTATATTTTAGTCTGATCAGACCAAAGCACCTTCTTTCACATGTTTACTATGCTCCCTTCATGACTTATGGAAAATTGTGCAGAGTACTTGTAGAATCATATTCTCAAAATTTCTGGTTGCTATGTGACAAAATAGGAAACAGTAAAGGTATATTATTCCATAGTGCCACATGGAAACATATTTGTGTTGGTGACTATTCAAATTTTAAAATTGATCTTCAGAAGGTAATGGAAACTGTAAAAAATGTGTCTCAACAAGAACCCTTGTTTATATTTGCCAACATGCACAGCATGGAGGATAGCGAAGGAGGAAACAAAAATCCCCAAACAGCATTGATAGGGAAGGGCAACAAGTTTTTCAGTGTGAAATGATGTTAAAATTCACCTTTACTAGGAGCCAAAACATATACATCAGCACAGTTTGTGGATATTAATCTTATGAGAATACATATTGTAGCCAAGTGTGGCAGTCCAAAGATTCACCTGAGATTTCTGAAGGAAAGCAATCAAGTAACCATAAGATTTGAAAGGATGTTTCAGTCTGTTTTACTCCAACACAGCATTAGGAATATTACTGATCATTATCTATAAATATTTGTATGCTTCTTGGCAGCTTAACAACAAAGACTAATTCCAGGTCTTCCTCTGAAGGTGAAAAGAAAAGTTCTCATTATAATCACATAATTCAGTGACACAGCTATACACATAACTCTATAAACAATGCTGAAGACAATAAAATGAACGCCCTTGTTGTTCTACCCTCATATACAGTCTAACAAATAGTAGAGGGCTAGATGGTCTTTTTACTTGACATTTGGAGTTTTCTTTGCATCCAGATCTCTAACAGAGTGAAGCTGTAAATACACAGACCCAGAATTTAGTGAGCACTGACTCTGTATTCATTCATTCTCATCAATAAGAAATGTGTTTTCAGCTCAGATTTCTTTAACCAAAGCTTACTCCTCATACACCAACTTATTCTCTTTCAGAAAACAGAGATGTTTCTACACAAATCACCTCTGAATACAACAATAAAAGTTGTATTATTATTGTTTTCATTATTGTATTCATTACTGCACTAATGCACAATTTATACACTTTTGTTATGTGGTGTCCCTTTCAATTATAGGAGGTGACATTTGAATTCCACACGTTTATAAAAACTGAAGTTGTTTCATGTACCCATACACTCATGCATCTTTTCATAACTTAAAAGTTTTATAACTTAACAGCTGGGATGTTGATTGGTCTTTCAAAGTGGTGCTGAGAAACAGTTCTCAAGGCTTAACAGGAAGCACTGCACTAATGTTTCCACAAAGCAGACAATTTATCAGTGACTTAACATGAAATTGTTTTTTCAATCCTATTTTTACCAACATATTCAGCTTAGTGCAAGAACAAGTGCTCTTTGAAAGAGTTTTTTTTATTTTAAAACATGATTGAAAACCTTTGAAGAAGCTTTAACAGAGTTTCTAAACTAAAGATGCTGATCTACAGCATCTTTAGTTTTTCTTCTGATAGCAGCAAAGCTAAAAGCATCAACATTTTTACAAGAAAATGTGAGCTTCTAAAATCTAATACAGCTGTTCTTGAAGACCACTCATGAATTGGAAGTTAAATGTACATTAATGAGGGATAGCTTGAGAAATTTTCAAAAACAGTTTGGAATGTTTTATATGGCAAGTTCCTTCCAAGAAACATTTCTCAAGACCTGCTAATAAAAGATACTTGAAATGAGGCAACAAATTGGTGTTTGCTCACCAATAAGCAGGCAATTTATTAGTGAATCAAACAGTAAATTAAAATTTCTTTAGGAATACCACTTTCTCCACACTTTTCATCTCTTTGTCCTGTCAAGAATACTAAATTTAGATATATATCAGTTATATGTTTCAGGTAGTTTAGCTTTTCCTGTAGCAGAGTTAAAGCAACAACTTCCCAAAAAAACTTCAGTTTCTAAAAATCCTGGAAAACTATCTTTGAAGACCACTCACGTTTAGAGTGCAAAATTTACACAATACTTATTTGAATATGGAAATTCAGATAAATATTGTGAGGTTCCAGTAATAACACAATTGAAAAAATTGGCTTTGACATTTTATGGAAGTTAAGGTACATGTGCTTTATGTTGATACTATGTTTTGATTCCAAGAGTTTCACTGTATGTGAATATGGATTTTCTTTCAGGTCCATGGGAAAAATGGATTTTCAATTCTGTCTTCTAAAGCTATTGATTTACTACCAAATTTATTTGACAAATATGCAAACACTGCATGAATCTTGAGTCCTACATGATCAATGAAATTCTTCCATAGAAACAAATTCCAGCTGAAAGTACATCCCATCCTGACGACTTGATTCCTCTGCATGTTTTATGACACAATAAAGCCTTGAGAATATGATCCGTTTTTAAAATTTTTTTTTTTTTACAAGAAACAGTTTGAAAAGCTCTTTAAAGACTCCAACAGTTAATCAGAAATAGTTTGCCCCCTTCTTTTAAAGTATTTCTAGAATAACCATTTAAGGTGAAAAGCATGTCCTCTCTGTAACACCTTCACTTGAAAGAGGTCAACTATATTAAGACTACTTATACCAAATGAGAATATGAGATGCATGAACATGTGCTATATGTCCCGCTTCTTGCCCTGAGGGTGGAATGACTGCTATCAAGAGATGCTGCCAGGTGAGTGTGTAAGGGGGAGGCTGGCAAGGAGGAGGTGCAGAGGGGAAACGGCAACCCAGCAGGTAGCAGGGCTCCCTGTGTTCAGCTGCATGACCTCTGGAAACCATCCAGCACTGCCTCCACAAGACAAAACATGGCCTCACCTTTCTCGCTGCACATTCTAAGAGGAAATCCCATAATGGCTACCCAGTAGCCAATTAAAAAGTTATGCATAATTTAACATATCAAACTGAATATGATTTGCACTTAATTGTTGGGGATTTTTCTTCTGCAATGCAGGACCAGGGTAGAAAGAGCATGTTCACGTTGTGGTCTGATTTGTTCATGGTTCTATACAGTTTCTTGCAAAAGTATTCTCATCACTTGATTTTTTTTTCCATATTTTACAATAATATATTTCAATGTAATAGGTTTTTATATAATAGTTTAGGAGAAAATAGTGCATACTTTGTGAAGTGAATGGAAAATGAAATATTGTTTTAGACTTAAAAAAAAAACAAATTCTGCTCGTTTTACTTTACTGTCCATTAAATAGAATCAAAAGCATCGACTTGTCATCTAATTAGTGAATAAAGTCAAACATGCAGTCAGAGCTACAGGTTTAGATCGTATTAGGTCTGCACGATACTGGAAAAATGTTTTCTACTCGTGCAACATGGCTTGAATAGCACATGAAAATTACAGAGAAGTGGTCAAACAAAGAATTTGCTCAGAGGTAAAATAACTGTAAATCACACCTATTTCGTACTTTTAGCAGAAAAAAGTAATGCTTTGTAATAGTCTGCCAATAAAACTCATTGAAGTTTAAAGGTAACAAACTGAAAGAGACCCAAATATATTAATTTCATTTGCAGGGCCGTATTTTGTCCTTTACTAAATAATAATAAAAAAAACCCTTCTTACTAAAAATGTGAAGTATGTACTTAAGTATAGGAAATCTCACATTTCCATTGTGCAATGCTACAAAAAGAAGTACTATCATGTCTGACAAATGAAAGTAGGCTCAACGGATGAGCTTCCAGTGGCTAATAAAATTGTGGCCTTCAGGTGAAATCACATTACAAAGAGGGGCATTCTATTTATCTCCCCTCTTAGCAGGCTGAAGACCGGTACAGCACATCTTCTAAATCCTCTATATAAAACGGCTTTCCCCTCATTGCTCCAATTAAAAGATAGCAGTAAAATACAGCCGACAAGGAGCTGAGATAGTGTAATTACCTACTATGGTCTGTGCAAGTGGGGGGCAAAGTTTGCCCATTTAAGCCCGGAGCAGCAGCGCCTGCAGAACCAGAACTGCCACATGCAGGGACATAAGCTGGCATCTCTCAAGATCCAAATTCTCTCTTCGGCTTAACAATCATGATATAATTGTTACGATCTCTGCCAATCATTTAGTCACACTGCCATTCCTGCTTGTCCTTGGAGTTAGATTAAATCCATGGGACAAAGCCAGACATTTCAGTGACTAAAGGACCTGTGGCTATATGTTATTTTTTCTGACTGAAACACACTGATAAAACCAAGCAGCAGCAAAAACAGCACTGGAATTATGTTCAATGTCATTTTTTGTTATGCTAATTTTGCAGCTTTTTCTCCCTCCCCTAGGCCAGAGTCTAATTTCAGGAGAGGGGCCAAACAATATATCCCTCCTTTAATCTCAGTGATGGCAAACTACAAATCATATCAGATGAGTTGCATTCAGTCAAAAGTCAATTTGAGGCCGATCAGCTCGTCTGAGTAAAAGTAGTGTTTTGTAGGTTGTTAGAACTGACTGCCAGCAGCCGCCCACTGCTTAATGATTAGCTAATCTCCCAGGAAAATGGTTATCGGTTGTTGGCTCTGCTGCAGTATGCCACAGATGACATTTTGTTTTTCTTTTAGTGAATTTAAAGTTAGAATCCAATAGTCAAACATTTCTCTTAGAATGTCTAAAACCATTTTTTATTGTTATTGCGTTCCTAAATTGCTTTGCAAAAAATATTTTCCCAACATTTTTCACCCTACAACCACAAATATTCAGTTTTTTATTTTTTATTATTTTGTATGAAAGATTCCAAGAGTGCCCGATTCCAGCATTTGAGAGCAGCAACTCTGCAACTTTTAGATGCAGCTCTGATTCACCATACCTGAATCAAGTGAATGGCCTCTGCAGCACAGAATGAGATACTGATGAAGGAATTCAGCCATTTAACTCAGATGTGTTGGGCAAAGATGCATCTAAAAGTTCCATGAGAGCTGCTCTGGAGGACTGAACAAGAGCTCCCCTGTGGTAGACCAGCACAAAAGTGTTCAAAAATGCAAAGGAAAAGATACAAGGTTTTCAAATGTCTTCACAAATAAAAATCTGAAAAGTGTGGCATATTTTTGTACTTAGTCCTCCTGTGTCAGTACCTTTCACCACAGTTACAGCTGCAAGTATTTTATGACTTATGGGGATTGTGTGTCTGAGTTGATGTGTAATGTAACATTTCATCCACACACAACATGCTTAAAAGTTTATAAAGTTCTAATCATAAAAGCATGTCAAAGGTAAAGCAGGTAAAGCAGGGTTTAAGCAAATGTTTGCCACTCTTTGCTTTTGTTAAAAATTTTGAAAACCACAATCACATCAAATCTTAATAGAATAAAGTGATTGTAATTATATTGTGACAAAATGTTTCATAAAAGCCTCTGGTATAATTGCCTTTGCAACAAAATGAAGAAACAATTCTCCTGTTACTAGTAGCATCAATACTTTATTTAACATTAGTAGTTCAGGAATGCATTGAGCTGACTTTCTTTAGTTTCTGTCTCCAATCAGTTAGTCAGTACACATCATGTCTGCTCTGCCACATTTAAGGCAATTTTCTACACTTTTTAGTGGAACATTGTGTTCCTCTCTCTTTGTCTTTGTAGTAATTCTCAGCTGAGCAGTTATAAAGATGGCTGCTTGAAAACTGGCATCGTATCAAATCTGTATCATTTTCTACTGTACACTCTGAACAAATAATGGAACCTAACAAAATTATGTACACATGCTTAATTCAATCACACGCTGATTCGATTCTTGTCATATTGTGTTCATCCCTTAATTGTTCCATGTTGAGCAAGATGATTTATTTGATTGCTTCTAATTAATTTCATTTATAAATAAAGACTCATCAAGGAATATCAATATGTGAGAATTTTCTACATCAGAATAGAAATTTTATCAATAGGGGATCATAGCAAAAATATACAGTTTGGTGATATGACACATATTTAAACTGTCTAAGGTAAAGCTAATATATAATTCCATCTATAATCCTTAAAAAGTTAGAAAAGGTATTATAAGACCTTTTAAGTATTCTCTGGAAGTATCTTTTGTGTCTGTCTTTGCCAATTAACTACATGTAACACTAATCAGAAGCAGGTCATGCTTTGTATGATTGATAATATGAACACCCCCACCTCTTCCCATCTCATACACTTCGCCGAGAGAGCTAGCCAGATGATAATTAAGTTGCCCAATTAGTCCGTGTTTTCAGTCAAGCAGAAGAACAACCCTTGAGTGCAAGAGAAAA
Organism: Brachyrhaphis roseni; assembly: GCA_903066815.1. Lineage (NCBI taxonomy): Eukaryota > Metazoa > Chordata > Actinopteri > Cyprinodontiformes > Poeciliidae > Brachyrhaphis > Brachyrhaphis roseni. Next base: position 56,418 of record CAEFZY010064354.1, on the reverse strand, counting down.
AAGATGGGCACCATTAGCAAATCCTGATTACAACATATCCTTTGGAGATGTTTTAAGAATAAAGTCATGCATCTTTGTTTAATCTACTTAATTAGCACATGACTACATCATGGCTGCTAATAGCAAAAAGTGCATTTCAATGACCTTATGAGAAAAACAAGGTTAAAGTTACATATTCAATGGATGTATGGATGTAAAAATAACAGTATTCAGGAAGGCTGCTCTAATAAGCCCATCCATCTACTCACATATGACAAGTTGTGAAAGCTTTTTACTGACTTGTGAAAACAATAATAAAATAACAGCAAAAAAGAAAAAATAAACACCCAAAACCAAAGAGATACTGAAGGACTTCATCAGGTAACCTTCAAAAGGTTTTAGAAGGACATATCTGACTTTTGAAATTACTTCTGAATGTACAATATATACAGATCCATCTTTGAAATGTTACTTCAGTGGTTATAATCAAGTCTTGTTTTGGATAAAACTTTATTTTAAGGCAATACAATTCCATACAGTTTCTTATACTGAAAAAGCTGCAGTTCCCTTGACAGTGAACTTTAAAGATGTGATTTTTTGCTATTCTTATTCTGACATAGATGTTTTTTCTTGTACAAAATGAAATGGACATTTGTCTAACTTGAATGCCCTGTTGTCTTATCTTTCCCATTTTAACATTGTCCTATTCATAACCAAAGGAAACAGAAGTCAGACTCCTAACTAAATGTTCCTAGACACTTCAATCAACTTAACTATAAAGTATAATATGCAGTCTTGATGTATATCTAAGACCAGAGAAAAGAACTTATGAATGCATAAGGGTACTTCATACTTAGGTATTCTTGTCTTCTCTATGTTGTTCAATATATGTAACCTTCTATATCTTTTAATTGGGTTTGCTGTTGTACTGAGATTCCAGCAGCTTGTGTCTCAACCCTGTGTTTTCCCACCAGAAAGTCCTGGTTCCTCAACAACTGTTGTAAGCCTTGTTAAACTAGGCAATGTCCATTTCAGAATGGTGTTACTTAGTTTACTTAATCATGGTTTGAACTCACGGTAGCCGGGTCCAAATCACATTGCCTCTAACCATAGTACTAAGGAACCAGCTAGTTCTACCAGAAATGGAGACCTGTGTAACACCTGGATTAACTAGAAGAAAGCCTATGGCACAATCCCACACAAATGGATCACAGTTATTGGACCTGTACAACATCAATAGGACAATTAAAGCCCTGATAGCAAGCTCAAGGGGAAGATGTTAGGTAAATCGAATTCAGCCAAATCATTACAATGAACAGATATGAATACCAACTATGAAATAGAGCCACTGTCAGTCACTTCCTCTACATAGATGACATCGAGCTCTATGCTAAGAGTGATTAAGACATAAACTCTCTGATCCACCTAACCAGAAGTGCATTAGGATGCTCTTCTGATTGGTCAAATAATATCCAAGATAGGAAAGACAATTATAACAGAAGGGATTGAATTACCAGAAAGCAACCTTGAGAAGATGGACAAGAAAATCAACCATGGCCAATTAACTCCAGCGAACAAGGCGGCCATCAAAAGTCAGGGTGTTAAAAGTGCTGACTTTCTGATAAAGGCCACAAACCTAAACCTGGAGTGCATCAGTGAGATAGCCCCACTGACAAACTGAAAAATTACTGAGGCAACAGAAACCATGAGTGAAAGAAGGATCAGGAAGAACAATTGTGGAGAAACCTCTACATGGTGTATACCAACAATAAATTAAGGAAGTAGCAGAGAAAGAATCAAGATTATACCAGTGGTTAGAGAGGACTGAACTGAAGGACAGCATGGGGCACTAATCATGACAACAAAAGTCTTTAAGCACAAGAGCAATTAAGGTTGGGGTCTACCACATCAGGCAGCACTGAATATGTAAGCTGTTTGAAGACGCCCCTGAAGCACTCCAACACTTAATAGTTGGGTGTAAGATGCTGAGAGGAAAAGTGCACATGGAACACTATAATCAAGTGGTTGGAATAATGTGCAGGAATACTTGTGCGGAGGATTTACAGAGAACAAAAAAGCTGAGATCTTGTGGCACTTGAAAATCCAAGGTGTTAAATAGGTATTCCCTAATCAAGTCAATGTTGTGGTAGTAAACAAAGTAGAAGAGAGAAGAGTGGTGGTAAACAGTAAATCTAACTTCTAACAAGAATGTACAGTTGCAGCAGCAAAGAGCTTTTGCTGACAACAGGAAATCTAACTGGGTTACAGGAAGTTGAACACTCAACCTCTACCTGCTGTGAATTACATATGATCTGTAAATTCTGGCAGACTATTTAAAGGCTTTGACACAAAGTAGGGCTATGAAATCCTGAGAATGCTGGGTAGTGCTAGAAATTTCTTTCTGTTAATAGGAACTCATTTCTCTACAGCTGTCGCCACACCATACTGGTGTTGCTTGTTATTCTTCCATGTGCACAGTGTCTGATGTTTCCTCTCCTCATTAGTTATTGACTGTTTTGGACAGAAACAACTTGTAAATTAAACTATAGCAAAATTATCTTGTTGATGAAAACAGTGACTATTTAGACCATTCTGCCAAGGATCCTTCACATCTAAAAAAATCAAAGATGACTGAAACAGTTTTTAAATGTGTAATTACATTTTGAATTCTGTAAAGTATTTTCTACAGTGTCTAGTGTAGTGACTCCATAGGAGGCATATAAATCTATACATATCATGCTTGTTATGCAATTTCCAGTCTTGCATGTTCGATGTGTTCAATGGTTTTTGGTGGGACAATGTCAGCAAAAATAGATTTTCAAGATTATATTGCAGGATAAGATTTACATGTACAAACTCTGATCTGAAGCATCTGAGTTAAAATGCCCCATAAAGGTAATAATGAATAACAGTAGAGTAACAAGTTTCAGATGTCTTCAACATTCAAACAAAGTTCAGGCGTTCAACTCAAACCCAGAATCCTAAACTTGTGAAAGTAAGTTGGCCTCACCTCTGTCAAAAACCTTAAACACTACCTACTGACATCTGACGTGAGTCCAATGGTAGTGTGTAATCAGCAGTCTGTCCCCTTTGGTCTGGAAAATGTTTTACCTCCTGCTCTAATTGGCATTGATGGGAATACAACACCCAGGAGCAAACGTTAATTTTTCAACATGAGTTCTGCTCTTATGGGGCTGCAAAAAGCAGTCCAGTTTTTTTCTTACCCTTTTCTTTACAGATTCTCATGCTTGAGCAACTTTACAGATTCTCATGCTCTTAAGCTGACTGTATCAACTCACTGACAAAAATGGATGAGATTGATTTTACCCGCCTGAAAGACCACTGCCAGCTCCTTCTCAGTCTGGTGGTGTAAGCAGACTTCTACGGTCCAGTAATAAAAACTGTCTAATCATTTGACAATGTACTGACTATTAGAAGCTGCACCACAGTTTACAGAATGATATAACGTGTCCCTGCAGGTCATCACTTAATAAACTTGTTACCTGGGAGGTTGTGGCAGTGACGGTACCCTAATACATGTTTTTACTTATCCTGTTTCTCAGCAGAATATGCTATTATCCACAATAAAAATAGAAAATTGCCAATTGAATGTCAATGTCACGCCTACTAAATAGGCTTTGCCATCAGCGACAGAAGCAATCACACTACTAGCCTTGTTAATGATCTTAGACAGATTGACAAGGTCTCTCTTTGGGAAATGATCATAATAACAGGTGTTTCGATTGGCGGGGCTCTAAATAGTATCGGGGTGATGAATACTTTATTAACTTGAACTTAGGAAAACAAACGCATAATAATCTAATTTCCCAGTCGTGACACATTGTACCCGACATCTACATCAGCATGGACCACATAATAAATGCAGAGGAAAGAAATGTGCTATAAAATTTTAAAACTTGCTCGATTGAAATCAAAACTTAAAAAGGCTTCTAACCACTGGAAATGATTTTAATTCCCAAAGATGTCACTGTTTACTTTAAGAAAGCCTCATAAACATTTCAAAAGTAGATGTCAAACTAAATAAAATACCTGTTAGAAACAACCATTTTCACCCAGTGATGCTATGCAGAATGCCCTCCTCTTGGCAGTAAATATCTACAACTTTCTTTCATACTCCACACCTCAATACCTGAGCAAAGTCACTTCAAGGTGATATCTGTGAGAATAGGATCCTGAGACCTATTGACTCACTTCATTATTAATTCAGCTGCAAGCTTTACAGACCAGCAGCATCAATTCAGCGGTAGAGATGAGAAATTGGAACAGCTGGAGGTGTAATGCTGTGGCTTTTCTCCCAGGACCCCTGTCAATACTCACACCCAAAAAGATGGAGGTTGCCGCCGACATATCAGGGTCAAGACAGACTGCTAAAAAAAAAGATAAGAAATTTGGATTCGAATGTGGCAAAAGCTCAGTACAGACAAGCCACTCTTAACTTTACTTCCTCAAGCTTAATACTTTCTTTTCATTGAAGGCTTATCATTTAATATACTGTAAAGAAAAGTAGAATTAGTACTAAAAAGAAAATAGATTGCAGTCTAAATGAAGTTTTCTCCTTTGGACATTTTTACTGTCACCTCACAACCACAAACATTTGTGTATTTTGCATAGCCAGAGAGACAGCTTAAACACAGAGTGAATGTACTGCTTCAATGGTCATACCTTGTCACAAATTCTCAATTGAAATTAAGTCTGACCTTTGATTTTGTCAATCACATAATCAATATGCCTGGATCCATTCTATAGTAGAGCTGGCTGCATTTGTAGGGAGGTTGTCCTGCTGGAGTGCATGACTCTTGCCCTAACCTCAAGTCTTTTGCAGCTCTCAAAAAGTCTTCCTCCAGGAGTATGCTCTACTTAGCTCTATGCATTTTTAATCATTCTTGACCAACGTTCCATTTCCTGGGGGAAAATAATCTCTGCAGCATGAAGCTGCCACCACTGTGTCACAATGGAAATAGCATGGCAAAAAAAGTTCACCATGTTTTATACATCCCCTACATTACTTATTATAAACTACTGACTGTTAAGATGATGTCTTGTTTCACAAAAGCTATTTATGGTGTGTAGTTAACATATTGTCCCACCAGAACTGTGGATCTATGCAGCTCCTCCAGATTTACTCTTGGCTGCTTCTCTGATTAATGTTCTCCTTGCTTGGTCAACAGGTATAGGTGGACCTCCATGTCTTAGATTGCTGTTGAACACAAGATGTCTATTTAATAATTGCAGGACTGCTTAAGACATTTAGTTGCACATGTTTTATTTAAGTCTATCAAATTAAAAAGGGGCTTAATACTTAAGCACACTTACATTTATTTATTATAGAAAATGCCAAAAGTCGTGCATAATTTCCCTTCCACCACTAAATGTTGATCAATCTTTAAAACTCCTGATACAGTGCAATGAAGTTTTGGTTGTAACTGTGTTAAATGTGAAAGTTCAATACATTTGGAAGACACTGCATCTTTTCTTCTTTAGGGAAGAATGTTTGTTTGGTCCCTAAGTGGTTTTAGTGAGGGAAGCAGCACCACAAACTTCCACTACAAAAGCAAGTGGTCCGTGCAAAGCCATCGCTTTGATGTTTTCAAAATGAAGTCTTCCGGAGGCAACGAGGATTTCATTATCTGGGGAAAACATATACAGAATTGCAAGACACTGAACCACTGCAACCTGTGACAATAATGTCCACCGAACAGACGGAAAACAATAATGCAGTTTCAGTTGGCTGCGATAAGATAGGAACAGTATGTAATGACTGCCTGAGACAGTCTGTCAACACATCTATAAAATGTTATTACAGGTCGAGATAAAGCAACAACGATAGAAGGAGACAGATGTGGTGATGTTTGTATGTGTCAGCTTTATTTTGCACCTCTTGAGAGGTGACAAGAGTAACCTGCCACTGTAACACTCCTGATAACTTAAGTCAGCCTACGTTGCATGTATCCCCTGCTGTTGGGTTTACTCCAGTAGAGGAGTTTAACTGAGATATACAAATGTGAGCTATGAAATTTTTTAACATGCATAAAGCGTGGTTAGTGTTGAAGGAACTGTCAGAATAATTATTCAAAGCTCTATTAAGATGTTGTGCACCAAATGTGATCAGACGCCACTGGTGATGTGAAGATTACAACCCTTAAAGAAGGATGACATCTGTGAAGTGACGCTTCTGTCAAAGATGTCTCATAAATATTCAAGAATAACTTAATCTGTTTTGAAAATCAGCCAGCTTTAAGGTATAAAGTTTAACAAGATATTGCTTTTATTAAGTGACAGACACATCACATAATAGACAAAGTTTGACAGTTTTGATCACATTTGATATGTAAACATGCCTTTCTGGTATTTACAGCTTATGGAAATATGTTTTAAACAATCGCTAATCTGTAGAGATTATTTTGGGCATTGTAATGGAAATGAGATTGACTTTAGCTTTTATCAAAAGAATAACCTACTAGACTGCTTTTTTAAAAATTATTTCCTGTAGCATCAATAAGTTAACTGTTGCTTTCTGTTTTAATTAATGAAGATGATAATTCACTAATAATAGTAATAATAAGAAAAACCAGAGGCTTTACTATTTTTTCCTCTCTTTTGATCCAACAACAAATAATAGTAGTCCTCAAATTACCTCCTGCTGAGTGATATATAAATATGGGATTTCAACTTTAAGCCACAGTGGACCCTTCTTTTTGATATAGCCTTAAATATTAATTGTATATCTGACTATAATATTGATCTTAACATTGGTGTTATGCATTAAGGCTGAAGTGAGGATTTCTGAGAAAACCGTGGACTGGGTCTGAAAATTTTAACAAGCACACCTGACAGGTCTCTGCGTCTTGCTCTCTCCCCATACAGCTCCTCTGCCATAGCCAAGCAGAGAACTTGAAAAATTGTCAGTTTTCCTGTAATGTTAGGTTGCTTCTCTGCCATTAGCACAGCTGCAGCACACCGACAATCTTAAGCTTGAACGATGTTTGATGCTGAACGGGGACGGACATGAGCAACATGTACACAAGCCTGATTGACAGTGCTGCGACAGTCCTCCTGTCTCTGACTGGTTGTTTCTGACAGCAGTGCACTGGATTATTGTTTTAATTGGATTATTTTATATACTTTTATTTTGAAACTTAATGTTGAAACCGTTACATTGGGAAACACTTGTATTTTTTGTCACGGTTTTCATACCATGAGAATCGAATTGCAACCCCATGCCTAGTTTATGTTTCAATATGTAAATGCTATTTTCAGCTTCTTCTCAGCTGGGATTTTATGGTTATATTAAAGTGCTTTTAAAAAAACCTTGTTTAGCTGAAAGACAGAAAAGAGAGAGAGCAGTGGTAAATATGAATATTTAAATATTCATGTTGTTCTATCAGAAACGTATAGATTCTTCGGAAGTGTCATGGGAGGATTGATCTGTACACGCTGTGCGCTAACAGCAAAACCCTAGACATACTACATAAGAAGGAGTTGAATCAGTATTTATCAAACACACAAATCATATGATGTGTTTTTTGGACTTGCCCTTTGCATAAGTATGGCAGCATCTTAAACATTGATAGGAGATGTATAGAAATAAAACAGAATCGACTGAATTTTTACTTAATCACAGAAATTGCACAACACACAATAACAATCTCACTGTACCCTTTCAAGTAGGGCAGTTGTAAACAAATATTTTAGCAATCAAGTAACCTATCGATTATTCTTATGATTAATCGAGTAATCTGATTAAAAAAAGATAAAACATTGGTAAATCTAACATAGCAACATCAGCCCAATATCAACATTGGACTGATGTTGCTATGTTAGATTTACCAATGTCAACATCCAATTTTTCACAGTTGAGCTTCCCTAACAATAACTTTTCTGGAGTTTAGAAAATTAACTCGTAACAATAATAGCTCACCTTCCAAGTTAACCTGAAGAAAAGTGATACAAAAATCTGAAATTATATTCAATTCGATAATAAAGAGGCAGGCTCACAAATACGCTTATAAAAAAGGTCTATGCTCCAACTTTTCATTTATGCATTCATCTTCAGTCAATTTAATAGATGAACTCTCACCTTGCCGAGACATTTATAGCTTTTGTGTTCAAGTTAGCGGCGAGATTTGACATCGTTCATCACACACAGAAACTCATCTACCAGCTTCGTGCCACCACAGCGTGCTCTGCCACCCATTTGTTGAGACCGGGATGATATGAAATAAATTTTCCGGTTCGTCCGTAAAGCTACACTTACGTTAATTATCTAATGCACAGCTGCCTGCAGTGTTCAGTCTATCCGCTCATCTGTATAAATACACCTGCTTTGCTCTTCCCCGCTGTTCGCTCTGAACCATCACCAAGCAGCAGCTTCAGGAGGAGAAAAGCTGCCGTACTCCAGGCATCGCGCCAGTTACTTTAACGATGCTTATTGGTCCCCCGAAAAACGACAAAGACCCAGACATTATCACCGATCAATAAAATCCTCCCAGGCCGAAGTTGAAAGCTGGGCTTTATGCTGCTAATACTTAGCTTTCGTCAACAACTCAGGCGGAAGTGAGAGCTCCGCGCAACACAAGTAATAACCCGGCCGGTGCGCTAAATAATAAAACATAATTTAACGAAGCTTGGAGGCAGACACATTTTCCTCGAGGAATTTTAATAATTGAGGTACTCAAATCACTCGAGGAATCGTTTCAGTCCTACTTTCAAGACATTTCATTTATCTGGCATGTTGGCAGCTTGAAACTGAAAATAAAATAGATTATATGCATGTCAGAATTCAGTTCACTTTTGACCACTTGTGGGCATTTATAGAACACTGACAATCTCCGAGATGACTGTAATAGTGAATTTAGAAGGTGATATCATAGCAAAAGCAACATACCCTGTCCTGACTTAGCAGAACAGTGAGCTCCACACCCTTGAACACAATATTCATGCACTATTCAGAATGTGAAAGCATCAAAAGAAAATGACACTTTAAATTTTCATTTAATTTCCTCATGATTCCAATCTCTTCTCATTGCAAACGAACAGACAAAATTAAGGGGTATTCAGAATACTTTCCTTATACAAGCAAAAGAAAGAAAAAAAACTGCAAACATTGCAGCAATCACCAGCTGCAAACTAAATCAAAGCTGAATTCAGTGACATCAACCCAATCAAAGAATTGCATAACATCAGTGTCACATAGAAAATGGTATAACATGAACACAATGTAACTATAGATAGGTACTCCATCACCATACGTCTGCAGATTAATGGCTGAAAATGTCACAGGGAATAAGGTCATGCACCAAGGGACCTGGCTATGAAGAGACATCTGAGCATTTCTAAGCCTGAGTTGCATTTCCATGGTCCACTGGGAAGCCAAATGTACTGCTGTCAAGCCCCAGCTCGCAAACATGCGAGTGCACACACTCTTAACAACACTGTGTGACCTATCTGATGAGAAAAGACAGAGACAGGGTAGACCCTTACATGGAACATTAGGCATGATTAGAAGTAATTCACCGAAATGCTCATGTCACCACATTGACACAATATTAAAGTCTAAAACAGTGAGTGGTGTATGTTCTTTACTATGATGCATGACATTAATAAAAACCCATAAATGCAGTTTATTTATGTATTTATGAGCTCTACTGCCTGCAAAAAAATGGATGTCCAAAAGAAATATCATCACCTGACATATTTGGTTTTTTTTGCAGCTTTTAGCTGCAGTCACATAAAAAACCTGGGTGATACACTTTCTAAAGAACTGTAAGCAAACTGACATAGGCGTTTATGTCCTGAGACTTTGCTTGGACATTAACTTTAAAGGAGTATTTTGCAGCTGATGAGGGTTCCATCTCCTCCCAAAGGAGTATATAGAGTCAAACCCCTTCAAGCCTGTCAGTGCAGAGGATTATCAACAGCAGAATTATTAAAGTTAGATTGGGAACATTAACTGCAAACATACACACATTGTCTGGAAACATTATCATGTTGCCACTGAGTAGCCTAACCTGTGTCACCACATGTCACAGCCGACATAATCTTTGAAGTAACAAATGGTAACACGGTACCTTTGATGTTGCTGTCAGACAAGAAAGGATGATTTCAATCTGATGAACATCTGCAGTTTTTATGCCTCACTAAGGGATGAATCTAATGAGATGTGAGTTGGAGGTCTTCCTAAAGTTCTTCTTTGCTCAAGAAAACAATATTCTTGTCAAGGAAGGAGTCTATCCTAATTCCTAAAAGTGTGCTCAATTCCACATTTATTGGGACACAAAAGGAATGTGTTGGATCAACACACACACACGCATACACAGTTTCATATACATGGTTGTTTCTGTGAGCATGGTTTTGTTGAGTTTAGCAAACAGCAGCATTTAGTAGCAAATTCACATGTTTCTTACTTTGAAAATAGTAAGAGACACGACATGCTTAAAATGACTTTCATTATTATTTCACTCTGGTGCTCGGTCTTTACCATCTAGATGCTTTACTGCACTGAACTGCTGTCATGTGTTTGGCTGATTCACTAGTTGTGTTCGCGAGCAATTTAACAAATTTACCATAAAATGGTCAGTGGAGTACAAAGCATTAACTTGAACAGAGCTCTGGTTAATGCCGTAATGTATTCTAAGACAGTGTTTCCCAATTCCAGTCCTGAAGGCCCCCTGCCCTGCATGTTTTAGGTGTTTCCCTTCCGCCACACACCTGGATTGAATATGTGGCTGATTAACAGGCTCCTGCAGCACTTGATGGTTATGCAATCATTTGAATCAGCTGCTCTGGAATAGAGGTACATCTAACACATGCAGAGCAGGGGGCCCTGAGGACTGGAATTGGGAAGCACTGTTCTAAGATGACCAAAATTATACTATTATTTCCTCTTCAAAAAAATGGAACCACCCTTTGAATGTCAGTCAATTCAACATCCCACATGCAAAATTTGAAGCAATACTTGCACAAAGATTACAAAGCATCACCAGATGGTTTGGTTTATTATAAAGTGAAAAATATCTTACTTATAATCTAAGTACCTGACATTCATTTTAAAAATATAAATCGTATTAAATTAGTTCAAAAGGGTTGTTTCTCATCCGGCTCTGCAGTAATTATAATGCCAGTGAAAATAGCTAAATGACCTTACTATTCACCTAATATTAGTAACCGTTTATTTCAACAACTTATTGCAGAATCTAACAAAATCTTCATACCACAAATACATACAAACTACTGAACCTGGAAAACTCTTTTCCTGTTCAACTGGATATCCATCCTCCCGGCTTACAGCAAAATTCAAAGAATAGAAACTTCCGAGGTTAATAAGAAAGTGTGTTTGTGGAAGAGCAAGGGAAGCAATATTCTTTGCTTTATCTAAAACAAAACTGAGGCAAAAATATTGAAGATGGACTTGCCAGAGTGCAACAATTTCAAGGCAGAATAAAAGATTGGAAACAAAGGTTCAACCCTTTACACCGTGTGATGTAATGGTACATCATCAGACACAGGGAGCAATTCATGATCATTAATTCAAAATAATCATCATTAGCAATGACAACTTAAAATAGAAATATATATTAATCTTCTATCCAACCAACCAGCTTAATCTTGCAAATTATTGTCAAATAATTTTCCCCAGTCGTTTCTTACAGCATTGATAAGTTTGTTTAGAGTCAGAGTCATCCATGTCCAAATCTCAATGCATCAAAAATATAGACATATTGTGTTATGCAATAGAAAGAGAAAATTATTATGATGACCAACTTTTTCCTGGTATAACAAAGACTGTTGATTTTTCTTAATGACTAATTCACTGCTTGACATTAACTGGGTTGAACAGAACTGAATTAATTTGGAAAATATTACCTTTTCCATTTCAAAAATAAATACCACACATTTCTGTTTATGTTAATGTTCCATTTCACCACTCTCTATTTGATGGAACAATGTGAATGTGCGCTGAAGTGTAAATTTGCCCGATAGCTTTATCAATTGTTTCTCTTTGATTGAATTCCAGTATAAAACACCCGGCAATAAATCAGCATTTGCAGAGACCCACAAAGCAACATCGTAATCATGTTTGAACTGAGAAAATCAAATCCTTAGTCAATTATCTTGGCCTCAGCTGAACAGATAATGGGAGATCTTAAGCAGCAAATTGGCATTGTTTAAATGTAAACACAATGTTTCACACTTAATATGATGGCTCAGTATATTAGCTTTCTAGTTGCCTTGTCTAAACCCACTTTGTCACTGGTGGACAGTGATCGTTAAAGTAGATATTTTTGCACATAGAGGTTCCTGTTATGGCAAGGCCCAGCAAAGTTATTTGTTGATTTATTAGAATTCTGTAAAAAAAATGAAGAGGTCTGTTATACAGCAAAGATTAATTACAAGACTGTATGGTTTCTATCAAAAAGACATTGATCAGAGCCGAACAAATCCTAAAACAATGTATTTGACTGTCAAGTATACCATTATAGACATCCACCTATTATTCTTTTAGAATTTGAAAAACATTTACTTTAGACATAAGAATTTCACAATCACACACATGTGAATATATGACAAGTGAAAATGCATGTATTTTCTGCTTTAGGCCTGCATCAGTTAGATCAAACATATAGTGTCACTAACTTATGCCTTTTAGTTCAAAAAAAAGTTGAATAATGTATTTCAATGATCAAAAGAAGATTCCACAGGAATAATTTTCAGTTCAGAAAAATGCACCAAGTTGTTACGGTGGATGCAAGTAATGCAAAATGAAAGGTGAATCTCACACACATGTTGGGATTAGGAACTGTATGGACCAATTGCCCAAATACACCAAAATTATGGTGATATTTAGAGGTGGGAACTTTATAGAGAGGAACTATTATTCAGATAGCATACTTTCATTTGATTGAAGAGATGAATGGAGATATTTAGTAAGGTTTTCTTGATTGGAATCTGCAAATGGAACAAAATCATTCCGATCTCACAGTCAAGAACATTCAGCTGGTTCCACAGCTGCTAGAATGGCTAAGACAGTAAGTCAACTTAAATCTAAATCAAAATCTGCAGAAAACCCCCCCAAAGTTAAACATTTTTATTATTTTTTATTTCCTTTATTTAACCAGGTAAACCCCGTTGAGTTCTGGATCTCATTTTCAAGAGGAACCTGGGCAGAAGTCTGCAATACACAGCAACCTGGTTACAAAATAAAACCAATTACAAGTGTAAAACAATAGAAAAACAATTTAAAAGCAGTGACACTGTTTCATAGAGTCTTGTTGCCTATTTTTAAGAACCGCTCGAAATAAATCCAATGAAATAATTTCCGACATCTTGAGTTCAGACTGGAGTTGATTCCACGTTGTAGGAGCCAACACACTGAATGCTTGCTTCCTTTTATTCAGTTCGAACACGTGGAACATGCAGAAGAAAAATGCTATTAGAGCGTAAAGAATGAGAACTAACAGATCTATCTGAGAGAGCTTAAATATGCTGGAGTTAGGCCGAGTAGAGATTTATAAATCAGGATCATCAGATGATTGTTTCATCAGTATTATTTTCTGTGTCATTTAATTCTATTCCATTTATTTACTAATGTGTTTTCATTTCTTTGTGTGTGTGGATCATTTGGGTTGTTAGATTCTTTGGTTAGTAAAACTAAATTTATTGAGAAAATCAATGCTGTGTAAATTTTCCCCATCTTCACCCCATGTCCTTATAATTTCCCCACAGTATTTTTTAATATTTGGTATTTTTTAAATGCCAAACAAGGAGGGAAACTTCAGTTGCTGAAAATTTCAGCACATCCCTTAAGATATGACACCACCATCAATGTCAACTGAATAACTATTTGTGCATTATTACAAGCATACATAATCAGCACTACCAATTGTCATTTTAAGATTAAATGTCTTTGTTGTAATTACAAACTGACAGTTGTAGGAGAAAAGGACATTTCAGCTTGAGCTTATATTAAGCCTTGTTCCCAAAGAATAGTAATTTTCTTTGTATTGTATTGCACATTTGGAGAAGTGTTGCTCTTGTTGTTCCCCTTTTCGACCTGACTTCCTATAAGGAATCAATAAAACAGAGCTCTAATTAATCCGGTTTCACTTTTTTGAAACAGCAAACAACTCACAGCTCCCTTATTTTGATTTCTTGCAGCCAGAGCTCACAAAAAATAATGACGCTTGTGTCAGCTAGAAGGAACAGTTGTCAATATTGCAGCGGATCTTCTACATTTTTTTTTTTTTTTTTTTTCTGGTTATGCAGTCTTTCAGTCTCTTGTCTTCTTCTGTGACTTTTATGTAGAAATGTGAAAACCAGAATGATGATCACACATCCAGCACTGAATATAAAATGTTTCTTTCCTGGTTCTGTCTGACTCTGAGCCACAGTTTTTTTGTCCTTTCATGAAAACCTAGTTAAGTATCGCTCACTCATAAAGCAAACAATCGTACTTTGACTGTGTTTAAAGATAGAAAAGTTTTCCCTTCATCCCACTAGCAGATTCTTTTTTTTTTTTTTGCATCATGCCATTTGTTATCACTGCTGCACATATTGCAGCCTTCCATGGGGAAGTTCAATGCAGACGCTCCAGCCTCCCGCTGCTTTGGCTTGATTGAAATGGTTTACTATATTCCAGCGTTCTCTCGTCAGGGAAATTTTTCACTCTCTAGTTTCCCATTTTAAAGCCCAATTCCAGCTGTTTTAACACCTCTAAACTTGTCTGCAGAGTCACTCAGTGACATTAACTGCTGGCTTCACATCCCACAAAGATTTTGATACCATTCTACCAGAGTACGACTCCTCCAAGCGTAAAAACAGCTTTTGTTCCAAAACAACAAAAGGCCATGCTTCTAAATTATGACTGACTATGCTTTGATGCAGATGGAGTCAAATAAAATTTCCCCTCAAACGACAGCCGTATCTGATCAGTACGAATTCTAAGAGCAAGGTGAAGGTCCTTTGCAAAATACCACAAGCTATTAAAAAGAAATATGAAATGGTGTTGCTCCCTACGGGGGAAGGTGCCTCGTATGTACTCTCTTATTCTCCTTTAATTAAAAGTGCAGTATGACAAAGGCTGCTGCTGAGTACCCTTTTCTTCAGATAAGAACTGCTTTCTGCCCTGAACAAATCATATTTTGATGAAAGACAGCAGTGGGATGTACTGCTCTCAGGGCTGTCCAAGACCTCATGCCGACCCTAAGCACAATTTGATTTGAACTTCACCCCTTATCACACAGCACAGACACACACAATTTAGCAAGCCAATGTGAACTGAGCACCATAAAGTGGAGAAGAGCATTTGTACATCCAGACTGGCGTCACAGCTCAACTGTGCTCCCACGTAGTTGTTTCCCTTTTGTTTTATACAATAGCAGCGTTAAGCTCTCTGCTGGAGAGCAAAATAAGTGACTTTATACCAAAAAAATATATATATAACTACTTCAATTGCTGCTGTTCCAAGGCATTCATAATAAATAAGTTATAATGGCAGAGCACTTGAAAAGTTTCACACCCATAAAACTATCAAAATTATTTCACACTAAAGAATAAAGCTTAAGACTAAATGGAAAAACCTACAAGTGTTGGTGCGGTAGGGTCACACAACACATTCGAAGAATTTCAGGCTGTCCCACAGATTCATGGTTTTTGTTGATGCTTTGCTCAGTAAAACTAATTTGATTCATTGAGTGACCGCTGAGCAGGACACCACCATTTAAAGAAAGACAAAAGAGGCTGAGTGGAAGTATTTTTGACAATGTGTCATAATTTCAGCTAGAAGGTATCAATTAGAAGTTGTGTACTATTAGTCAGTTTGCATCAGTATTTACCCTACCTTTATGGTCTGAAACAATTAAAAATGTTCACATCTGTAAGCAAACCTCACTGAGAATTAATGCTTCATTTTTAATTGTTGCAAAGCCTTACATAATTTTTAAGTTGAATTTGTTTTAACAGTCCAGTTCTGGTGGGAAGTTTACAGAGACTACTACTGAGCATGAATGTCATTTAAATAGAAAGTCTTCACACTGAACACACGCGTTCAATGTGCAACCATTAAACTTCAGTTGGAATTCTGGCTAGATTTTGTACCCTTGATTTTAATTGCTTGGTTTTTTGTCAAACACCTGGCTTACAGATAGTCCACAAATTTTCAACGGGTTAGACTTATGTTTTTTTTTCCAACTGTAAAGCATGGTAGTGGTCACATCATTTTAAGGTTCTGTTCCATCAGTACCAGTGCAACGCATATATTGAATGTGAAACTGTAAAACTTGGGTCTACTATTTAAATTGTTAACTTGAATTCTAAGCTGGAGAGTGAAACAGTTGAATGGGACAATGATTCCAAATACACTAAACGTTTTTGGGATTATAACCAGGTATATAATAAGACTGTGGAATAGAATTTGTCTCAGCACAATGAAAAAAAAAAAATACAGATCATGCTTGAAAGAAAGACCTATGAGAGATCTTATGAGGTAATGAAAGCTCTCTGATATGGAGAAAGATCTTAGTTTGCAAAAACTTTTTCTTAAAATGTTATTACAGAGAAGCACAGAGGAAAGTTTCCTTTTGAGACAAAGAGGAAAACCATTTTTTATTGCCGTTGTAAAAATTTAATGATGTTTATAAAGCAAAGAAAGAGTTAATATATCTGTCACCTTCTTCCTTTGAAATATTCACATTCATCTAGAGAAGAGGCGTTTGTTTGCAAGTTTAAGTTTTGGGTTCTGAACAAACTTTAGAGACCTCAGAGCTGTCTTTCTCTTCCCAGTAATAACATTTCTCAGTCACAGCAAGACGAGAAAATCTCCTTTACTGAAGATATCACTCTTCCCAGAAAAAATTTCACCTGGAGGCAACAGCTACAATAAAAGGCCCATAGCTCTTTTTTCCCTTTTTATGTTGCAACTTTATTAAGCTTTAAACAAAAATGATTATATTATACTATGCTTCTGTGATCTAAATAAAATTTATTGAAGAGCTAAGTTTTGTCTGTATAAGTGGTTTCAATATTTGATATTTTAAATTAAATTGCAAAGTACATTTCCTTATAAATTTGTATTTTTAATTTTATGATCTGACAACAGAATCATAAAATTTCATTTAACAGGCAGTCGCTATTGTCCTCTTAGCTCCTATAAAAATGAGTTACTGCTCCAAAGGTGATGGGGAAGAAAGACAAAAAAACCCTAAAAAACAGAAGAGTTTAAACTGAGGCTCCATTCTGTGGAAAGTCATTAGGTCAGAGAAGTGTGGAGGATGTTCAGCAAGGGGCTGTTAATAATGAAGAGCTTGTGTTCCACAGGGAAACATCGCCTGCAGTAGATTTTCACACTGTGCCTGCTATGGAAATGAACGATTTTAAGGTGTAGAAAGGTCCCAGTAGGACTCTGAAAGAACCTGGCGGTCTAACACTCCTTAAAGTGATATCGTGTGATTTTCCTGACAGAATTTTAATCTCCACTTAGGCTACAGCTCATGCTATTCTTCTAATATCAGGTAGCAGTAAATAATGAGCACAGCAATTATAATACTTGTGACAGTCACTCTATTAATACATGAAAATTACAAACAAAATATGAAAAAAGTCTGCAATTTTGTGTTGAAGAGAAAGCTATCTGATTAGGATGCACTGAAAGGGATGGTAGTTTGTATTTTTATAGCACAATCAAGACCTCACAATTTGATGCCTAGAAATTGGCCTCTGCCTCTTTAAGAAGCTCCTGTTCTTTCAAACACATCATCACAACAATGCAATTTCCGTTATGCAGTTTACAACTGTTCTTAAGAGCGTTGGACTGAGAAGTAATTTGCATGATAAGCTCTGCAGACTCGCGGTTCCATCAGATGTTTGCTAATCGCTGCTGCTGCTAGTTTGGTGGAGCTGAGTGGGGAAGGAGCAGTGGGAGGGTGATCAGTGGGGCAGAACCTCAGCTGGAGTCTGTAGCTCCAAGCAGAAGCTTTGTGTAAAAAGGTGGTGCTTTGTGAGGCCAACAGCTTAGGCACCGGCGAAAAGCTGCCATAGGAGATTCAGAGATTTCTCAAACATGCATGCATGTTTTGGATGATGGAATAACATTATTAGATAAATAATAATTTAAATACTGGCTAAATTCAAATCCCATTCTAAAATATCTCATAATTTGAATGAACATTCAGCATAGCAATTGAGATGATCACCTACTTTGACATTGCTACACTTGCGGCAGAGAGGACATTCACACACAGCTTTACTGCAGCAATTCATATCAGAATTTGCGATAAGTTTTGACAGAATTGTTATGTGACCTATTGATAAGCTCCTATCAGAAAATGTAATTCTTTCAGAAATAAATAAGAAGCATTCTTATTAAATTTATATTATAAAGCAATAAAACATGCCAGTGAGCAGCTTATCAAAACATTCAATATTCAAGCCCCTTGCCTTCTCATCACAAAATGAGAACTTCCAGGTTTTTGTCATCAGTACACTCACTCGGATCCAAAATGGTGTTAGGTTATTAACCACACCAAGCACTTATCGGGCCTCAGAGATCTCTCATCCTCTGGGTCTGTCTGTACACACCATCATGTGGAACTGACCAGAATCATTTCTACAGCACGAACAAAAAGCAATAAAACTGCACATTGCTTTATGTTTGTGCACCTTGAAGTAAAAACACAATCTCACTGACTCAGACTTTACTCAAGATATTAGTTCAATTTTATGGGAAGCGTATTTATCCTTGCCAAGAATATTACTGGGACCAACCCCCCACCCCCAAAAAACACCCTTTTCATATGTCTTCCTCAAATTAAGGTAAGCAAAAATATTTGCAGCATTTCACCATATCCACTCTTCAATCCATCCATCCATCCTATTACATAGACAAAAGATAGATTGTTGAAAAATTTGGTTAGAAAAACAATAGAATCCATTTCTCTTATTGGCCATCTACATGCGCACACACACAGACTGCTTTTGATTGGAAGGTCAGCACCTCGTATCGACTTCTGCCCAGGAACAACTTTTGCTCAACATAAACCACATAACAGCAACAGTTTTTGTCATCAAATCAGTATTTGGTGGAAAAAACGATTTTAGTTTGACTAATGTGCTTTATAACTTTCAGCAATTTTTCTTAAGTTCCTGCTAAGATTTTTGTTTTGCTTTTACAGCACACCTGGGATTTGTCAAGCATCCCATTTTGGCAGGATATGAAATGAGATGGTAATGAATTAAAAGAGGTTTTCTGAAGTTGAACTTCACCCATTCCCCTTTTCCCTCTCAAATTAAGACTAGGTTTTTGAACCCAAAATTAACTAGTAAGGCCTCTCTCTTTTTTAATTCCTGAAACCAACAAATATTTGATGAATGTTAGAGTTTAGATTGTATTTTGGCCATTAAAAATATCTTATAAAGCTTTTCCTTTTAGCTGTTGAAATAGTTTCTTGCATCTTTGTTTCTATCCTTTAGGTTTTTTGATTCTTTTTTTTTGCCAAATTAAATTGGTAACATTTATTTTCAGTCAAGTTATTTACTAATACACAGTGTTTTTTATTATCCTACACACACTCTTCAGCTATGTATCTAGATATCTGCTAACTTAATAAGTAAGTAAAACATCACTTGACTTTTTCAAAGATTAAAGTTTTAAAATAAAAAGCTTCATCAACATTGGTACTTGTTACTGATCTTTTTGCATTTTGCTTATTAACTGGAGATTTTCCCCCCAGAATTCCAATTTAAGGTTCCACTTACAGCAGATTACTGATCCGTCTTATTTGCAATGCGTTTTTGATAAGTATCCACACAATATATTTTGTGATGTTTAGGTCAGGGAAACTCACAGGCTATTATAAAACGATAATGTTTGCTTGCAGAATATTCGGGTATTTATTGTAATCCATTTTTCTATTTACCAGCAAAATATTTCCCGTGCCACTTGCACCTTCAGAATCCCAATACAATATTGATCCAGTTAGAGAAGTGTCTGTTATATGAAATTGTGCACCCATTCTGTGACCTGACATACCCTTGCTCTTGGCAGCAGAATTTACATAGCTTATTTTAATGTCATCGCTAGACAAGGATCTCTTCTGAAGTACAATAATTCTGTTCTCTCTTGCACGAATAGTATGAAAAGGTTGTTTTCCAGAGAAATATCAAAAGTTTTTCCAAAACAATGTTCTCTCTTATTTATTATCAATGTAACAGATGGCACCAGTTTTTTTATGCTCTTGACAACATTTCCATCTTACAAACAGAAACTGCTATTTTAAATGCTTTGGTTATTGCCTTCTCCTGCTGTGCTGGCATCAATTATTTACAGCCCAAGATTTTCAGCTGCTTAAAGTCATCCCTGGCTGTCGATATATGTTCTTGAAATTTGAATAAAAAGTATTTATATAATTTTTTTTTTAACTGCATCACTTTGCACTTCCCTCCAGTGATTTGGAGAAAACCAGTCTTAGGTATTAAACTGTTAAATGGATCGCTTTAAAAATCCTAGAAGACAACTGATTTCTTAGGATAGGCATAATCAAGCTTTTGGTTGGTGCTCATTTCTTTATCACCAACTCTAAATCAGCAACACATGCCACAGCAAATTCCCAAACATACCCAAAGTAGCTTGGTGCTATGCTAAAAATACATTCCCAGTCTATTCACTGTGGTATCAGAAAGAATCTCCAGCTAAGCTAGGCATCCTTTTCAAATGTAAATTGCTTAATTAACTCCATTTTCATAACCATCTGGCATACTGTGAAAGTGGTTCAGTTTGTGTTTACCACTTGTCCCTTAAATATATTTCGGATGTATTTAATCTTTCTATAACTGGTCATAATGTTTTAATTTAAAAAATGCTGAAAAAACTTTGCTTCACTCACTATCCTGAGTATGTTTGTGGCAGCACTATGTTGCAGTTTAGAGATCTTTGTAAATGTTTTGGATAAAGCTAACACTTCTGGACCATTGGATAAACATGAATGTTCCTTTTGTTTCAAGATGCATATCTGATAACTTATTAGTTTCTTCATTTTACTCACCATTGTTTGTCTCTTTTAGATGCTACAGCCTGAGTAGGTGTATGGGAGAGGCATTTCCTGCTTAATTGGCTGTATGATGTCACTGATTACATCTCTGGGTTCTACCAAATGGAGGGTTTTTTTTGCTTTTCTTTAAAATAACCTTTTAAGTTTCCCTGTATTACATGTTTAATTTTACAGACCATTTAGTCATGTAGATGAGTTTGTAAATTAGATTAATCTGATTTCTATTTCTTTGGTGAGATTTTGTTTGATTTGTCCTGTTCTATTTTGGTATGGTCTAATGAAGTGCAGGTGTGTTGCCAATTTGGTAAAAGACCAATAAGATTTCAGATGCTTGAGATGGATGCCGGAGACTAAAAATGTTAAACAATAAAATTCACCAGAAGAACCAGAAACTGGCAGCTGATACTGTTTTCTATTCACTTGTTTTGACCATACTATCTCACACATACACACAGCTCTGTTCATACATCTATCAATGGGAATTGCAACTTCAACTGATTATTTAATGACATTCTGTGTTTTTGTTTTCAGAGGTGTTAAACATAGACTGTGATTTTATATACAAAACCCTCACAGGGCTGCAGCTTTTAAATGCCTAACAAAACTGAAAATAACAGTAGGCGTGTGCATGCGATCAAACACCATACCAATGAACATTCATTAATTTGCATCCAAAAAGTGCTTACTAGTACTGATAATACGGAAAATTTGTCATAATGCAGTGTCCTTCTAAAGTACTTACTAGTACGAAGCCCAATTTCCCAAACATTTCACCCAGGAAACCTTCATCAACAAATAAGGTGACAAAAACTGTTGTTTCTACAAATAGAAATGCACGATTGACTCGTTTCGAACAGTATTAGCAGGAGCAAGGTCTAAATTGTATCTGACAAGGTCAATTCTGGAAAAGGCGATGCTCTTGGAGCTTCTTAGTGATACTGTAACCACGGAGATAAGCAGCATATCACGTGAGGATTGTCTCGAGAGACAGATGCTGGAGCTTGACCTTTGATAACTCTGTCAGGGAGACGGGTGTGACAACAGAGAAATTCAAAAACTAGAGCTGAAAGAAAATGCAGACAGCCCAAAAATCTGGACTGTTTCTCCATCATCACAGATTCCAGTGAGCTGTTAGACATTGTCTTAGCAGACTGCTATGAACATTGGATCAGAGCAAAAAGGTAAATATGAGTCAGACCCAAAGATCTTGGTTGGCAGAACAAGACAGAGGTCAAAAGGAGAGTATCTAAAATGAGATCTGTCATGTCATGCTTGCCACAGCTGATGTGACAGCCCTTGAAGATGCACTTTTCACCACACTCCTTTGACTATTTTTAGAATACATGTTTTCAAGCACGTTCTTGAGCTTCAGAAAAAAAGAAATCTGGCACAGCTGACAAGAAGATGCACATGCCTACACTGTTAATAGGCTGCTTTGGTGAGCAGGATCTCTGGAGAGGTCGCATAGTTATAGAAGCAACTTGTCAGGTAATTTTTACCTGCGTAACAGAGATCATGAGAGGAGTCACATAGCCAATTACAGTCAGAGCAGAGCCTTGTGACATTAATTCACTTAAGACAGACCAGGCTTGATTGTTGTGCAATCTCAGAGGTTAATAACAGGGGGCAAAATGTAATTGCGCCACATCTGATTGAGCCAGTATCATGAGCCAAAGGATGAAACAATTTAGGAACAACAGCATCAAAACCAACATCCTGTTATAACTGCCAACATAATCATTGGGCATGGCACTGGGGTGTATTGATAAAAATGCTAATAGGTAAATATATTTATAGATTTTTGAGTGTTAGTGATTTATCTGCTGTTAATTCAATAAATTAAATGACTGGTCATCACAAACAAGGTTTCCTTTCCTTCCTCTGAAACATAAAATCTTAGGATGATACGATAAATATTATACAATAAATATTCCAGCATTCCATTAGTGGAGCTTTTTCTCTGTGACTATGTGAAAATCAGATTGGAATGTTGTCTAAACAAAAGTATGTTCCAGCTACAAGAGTTTTTTTCATTTTATGATTGCAGATTTTTTTTTTCTATAGCTCTTTATTATAGATATCTCCTTTTATATTTTTTTATTACATACAAAGTGACTTATCATAATTCGAAGAGGTGTGGCATCTGATCAGGATTAACATGCATTAAGCAGATTTTAAAAGAAAATCCTGACATTAACTCCTGTTTGAACATCAATGTGGGCTGCACTGCAGACAATCACATTTCAAAAGAAATAACTCCTGTGACACCAAATAGGCCTTGTACATTCTGTTGCTTTGAACAAGCTGCCCATGCATAATGCAGATCAACATAAATGTCACCTCGGCATGAAGGCTCCCATCATCCAACGGTGATAAAGCATTTCAGAAAGACGGTTGCACTTTCTCAGTGCAGTGTCACATCCCTAAATTACCTTTAATCACACTAGTCTACTTCAATAGTCCTCTGAGTTTGATCCGCTGGCAGCTATTAATTTGTTGGCCAGAGATTAAAAGAGAGACAGAAGGAGAGAGGAAAGATGGTTAGGCATACAAAGAGTGCATACTGAAACAATAATAACCGTAGCTAAGTGAGATGCGGTAATAATTTCACACAGAATAACCATCAAAGTACGAAGTGTTTAAGATAATCATTCTCAAAGCAGCAGACTTAAAAATAAGACGTTAAAGTTATGATTATATTAAGTCAATCAACATGAGGGAATTTGTTTTAATTAAAAAGCATGTAGCACACCTGTTGCTGTTGTAATGTCATTCCATGTATGACTGAATGACCAAGTCCAACAGTATAGCCCAGTGGTTGGTGATAATCTCAAGTCATTTTAATAATCTTGTTTTACTAGTGTTGTAAAATATCTTTTATATTGTCCAAATGTGTTTCCTTTGATGAACAAAACATGACAGGTCAGAACGGCAGACAGAACAAGAATTTTTTTTTTCATTAATTATTTTACAAGGTCATAAAGACGCAGCTGAACAAAGTAGGTACATAATGCATGTCACTTTGACCTCGGGTGTTTACTTAGAACTTGCATCCATTACTGCATGATGACTGTGACGAGAGAGCTAATGTTTTTCCCAATAGCTAAACACTAGCCTGTGACCTTTACTTGATTATTTACTGCCAATGAGAGACCACCACCCACTGCATGTAGCTCAATTTACACCTCATTAAGACACAGAAACACAGATATACACTGACTAAATCTGAATTGCATTGTGATTTTTACATATTTTACCACATGTGGGACTTTTTTGACTGTAATTCCAGCTCAAAAATCTGTGAGGTAAGGGTAGTGATGTTTTTTTTTGCCATATCAGCCTCTTCTTGATGTTTTACTGTCCCACTCATTTATTCTTGTCCCATTTGTCTGGTGATTACACTAGATGAGCCTCTGCTCTGGTAAAATCCATTAGTTCATTAAAAGACATATGTGATGCTCAAAGTAAGACATTTTTAATTTCAATAAAACAGTGCTGCACTATTTATAAGCTGCAGAGCCTCTGTCTATTGCTATTGAGTAGTATATAATACCAGCCTGTCACATGTCCCCCACTAAATTATACTGTAGTAACTGTTTAAACTGCAGGGCAATTTCCCATAAAAAAAGAAGAGCTAAAAATTGTTGCATGATCAAATAAAATTATGTCCAAAATGTTCAATGAAAGATTAAAACAGGGATATTTGGTTAAGTCCCTAACTACAGCACATTTATACTTCTACATTTAAATGTTGGTTTTATCGTAAAAAGATAATAAGAAGTAACAACCTTTTTCTATTATTTTGCAATAAAAAATAAATTTAATTCCCTTAGCCAGAGTCCAAAAATAAATCTGACAAGAAATCTGTACAATTGCCAGAGGAGAGCCATATACTACAGATGTCCACACAAGCTGAGATATTTGAAGAACTTTGGCAATGAAAAATTGCTACGTTCCCTTTTTCCAAAATTCTGGAACTTAACTACAGTTTGCTTCAGCAAAGAATTAGCTTGGGTTGTACACACCTGTACAAACAGCTTATTGGACCTTTATTTCTAGATGGACTTATCAGACTAAAGGTAGAAAAACTGTTGAAATTATTTAATCAAATTTTTTTGATAACTCTGCTGTCATTTTAGCACAGGGTTGTAGAGTTGTTTCTTTTAAATCTACTAGATATTTATATGATGTTATTTTGAACACAAAATACGAATGCTCGCCTATTCCAATTTGTTCAGCTTCTAAATATGTGGTTGTGGATGCTTAGAAAAACTAAGTGACCCATAATGCAACACAAGTATCATAAAAAAGAAACATAAAAAAATATTTAAAAAATCCAATCATTGTTCAAGACGAAAAAAATGATTTTCACTGTTTAATGTGCAGAAGGCCACAGGAGCAATCGCAAGAAAGTATTATCTAAGAAAAACATATTTCATATCTGAAGTCCGAAAGGATTTTGATTTCCCTGGGGTTTTGTTCTTACAAAGGGCTGCTTCAGGGGCCAGTGGATCTTATCAGGCACTGAGCAACAGGAGATACCTGTGACAGCTGACACATTGCAGCCGCTTAATTTCTCCTATATATTATGGAGTAATGAAGGACATCACTAAAACAAGAATGCAGAGACTGCTGGCATCCTTAACAAGTCGACGCATTCCAATCTAGCGGGGGGGCCATGAGATGAGCTTGAGAGCACTGCTCTAATCGTATCAAAGTCTCCTACAAACAAACATGGGTGAACTGTGATTGATGGGAGAGCAGTTAATACGACTCCAATCTAACACTAGGGGAGGGAGAGAGCAGGGAACCAGAGATCAATAGCAGCTCGGAAGCATGTTGGAAAATCATAGTGAATCAGATTGATGACAGCTGGTGGTGATGTATTTTCTAATCTAATTTTTACACAAAGTAACCGAGTGATAGTGCTGCCACAAAACTGAACTCAATCCACAGGAGTAAACACTATCCGAGCCGCTAAAAGTGAACTACGTGGTTTTCTGCAGTAGGTGTGATTGTGGGCTGTCATACGGTTTTATCTATTATTTTCAATTCATGCACAGTGCTATGAAAGTACATTCAGTTATTCATCCCTCATGGCAGACTAACAAATATTTCACGGCCAAAAACCTCTTTGCGGCAACTGCAAGCCTTGAACACACACTTAGAGACTGCTCCAAATTGATACTTAAAGAACAAGCTAAAACTATGTCTTTATAACACCCAGTAATTCTTGATGGATCCACATTTCAATGTCACCACTCCTCTGCTTTGCACATGGGCGTTAAAAATGATGCCAAGGACTTTTGTTGTTTCACACTATTTAACTGAAGAGTAACACTAATTGGTCTGCCAGGGACGGTAGCCCCAACACAGACATTTATTGCTGTAAGACTTAATTTTTATACGTGTATATTTTCTGTCTGTATCTTGATGTTTGCATTAAACAGGCTTATGGAAAGGTTGTAATCTACTGTAGTATTCATGAACATAACACATTTGGTGTCCCTCAATCAGCAAGATACTAATGTTTCTTAATTATCCTAAAAAAAAATATCAGTATGTAGCAAAACCTTTTAAATATTTATTATCTTGGACGCTTATTGAATAACCAGTGGGTACTCCACCTTAAATGTTGATTGTGGAAAACCTAGTCCAAAAAAATAATGAATTTTCCTTGTATTTGTAAAATGACAGCCAGCATTGTGACATATTCTTTTCAGTACATTTAGGTGTTACAGCTAAAAACATTTTCTGTTTTCATTATTCTTCAGTTTTTTAAGTTGGTGGCTTGAGAAAAGGAGATACATAAATAAGCACAAAACCACTGTCAATGAAAGACATTAGCTAGCATGTAAATGTTTACCAATAAGCACTGAAGCAATGTACAATAAAATTAAACATATTTCTATTATTATTATTATTATTTATCTATGTTTATTTTTTCCAAGATTAATCTAGTGCAGCATCACCAACTGGCCTTAGGTTTGTCAGCTGAATGAAGCTTGTTGGGGGATGGATGAATCCCTCCCCTGTTCTGGTTTTCTGAGCCAAGTCTGCATGATGGGGCACTGAGCCCTCGCTCCGTGCCAGGTGGCAGCTGGGAGAGAGTCCCCAGCCAGGCTTCGGCAGCCCTCTCTCTGGTCCTCTAGCCACCGTCGTTGCCACTTGGGGGATTCGAACACCTCAGCACCACTACTTCTGACCAATCTGTAGGTCATAAGTGCTGGCACCAAGCTCTCTTGTGTGTTTGTGCCTGTGGGTGTGCGTGTGCAGACTTTTCATATTTGAGTCACAAAGTAGTTTTTAACTTAGAAATTGACTATTAAAGGAGCACCTCAAAGATATTTTTAACTATCAGCCCAACACTTGGGAGACACTGGATTGTAAATTAGTATTAAACTACAATGTGATGACAAAGCTTAGTTGGGAAGAATAAGAAACTAATGAGTCATTTAGAAACAATTCACTTTTGAATTATTACTTAATTCCCTGTGTTTGAGATTTGCTGAAATTTGTAGAAGGGTACTCGACTATATCATTAAGACTTGGTGGCATTATCACCACTTATTTATTATCAAATCTTCTCATATAACTAGAAGATTTTTTTGTCCAACAAAAAAGAACCATTGTCTTTTATATTTATTGTAAGGACATCGACTTTACCACTCACCAGAAATACTATCTAAGTTTGACATTTATCAACAAAAGTAACATCTAAGTAATTATAGTATTATAAAATGAAATAATATCTCCCAATGTATCTGTCTTTTTGTTTACCAAGCCTTCTCCAACAATCCTCCTGGAAAGAAAATCTTTCATTCTGTATTGATCAGTAGGAGACAGGCACCACAAACCCTAACATGTTTATTCGTTGGGCTGTCACCAATTTATGACAGATACAGGATTTAATCAAATATTAAAGACTTCCTTGAAATAGGCTTTTAGCTAAAGTGTGAGAGAATAAAAGGGAAGCATACCTGTTGGTCATGCTTAATATTTAACACTGTTCAACCTAGAAGAGTGCAAGGAACACAAACGGGTATAGGGGAAATGGTTCTTGAAGCTGCACTAAAAGTTGTGTGTGTGTCGGTTATGGCAAGTCAAGTGAACAATTTCTAAATTTGAAAAGAAAAGAAGTAGGAATATAAGGAACGCAAAATGGTAATAAAGTTATTTGTTTAGTACGCCTAGGATTATGTACATTTGGTAATACCGGCTTTAATATGATAAAGACCACACTTGATAAAACCCCAAATATAGGAAAAAAAGAACCTAACGACACAGCATATTTATATTTCAGTTTTATAACAGTTATTTGTAATCTGCAAGTTATTCTTCAACCTTACAAACTCCAACATAACTCTCTCTAAATAATGTTAAGGTTTCGTGTGTACAGTCAAAACTCAATGAAGGAACTCTTCAGTTAAATTCAGCAGGAATAATATATTTTTAATCAAGGAAAAAGGGGCAACTTTGAAGCATAGAAGTGGCAGAATCACATTTACTACAGTTCTGTCAAGGGGAAGGGACCAAAATCCCAGCAAACATTGCAAGAAGCTTATGGATGAACACTCAAACAATTGGATCCAAGTTATACAGTTTAAAAATGTATTTCTACCAAATACTAAGGATTCAAACATTCAGCAGCGCCGCACATCCAAATGCAGACATCAGAAATGCTCTCCTTTTTGTTTAAATAAAAGAAACAAATAAAAATACTTTTGGTAATTCTATCCATGACTTTATGTCACACAGAAAAATTTGTTTCTCTACAGAATATGTAAATATGTTGTTTCTTTATAAAAAGAGAGAAAAGAGATAAAATATAGAAGAGAACATGCATCCTCTGTGGCAAAGTATAAATGTAATGGAAGCAGAATATATAGCTGAAAGTGAATATCTGCTACACTGAATATGTGCACAGTGTGCACACAACAATATGCACAGGTTAGCTCCTCAGGGTGCTGCCATCATCCAGCTCGCCGCTAACTCTTTCAAACTGACAAACCAATAGCAGAAGAAGGAGAGTCTTCCACCCTTTGAGACATTTGAAGAAAGGTTTGCTTAACCCAGACCTTCAAGCTGAATATCAACTTTAACCTTTACTATCGCACTATGTCCCTTGTTGAATGCTCAGTTAAGCAGGTAGTTATATTGTTTGAATTGTCTTGGTGGGCATATTTGTACTGTACATGTGCAAGGCTGTTTCCTTTTCACAAAGCAGGTTACTTACACAACTTATAAAAGATACATATATTTCTTTTGGCCTTTTTTCATATTTTGTTGCATTATAACCACAGTTTTATGTTTTGGATTTAATTTATTTTGGATTTAATGTCACATGCCATCACAACATTGTTATGGCAGTGTTATGCTGTAGTGACGCTTTTCTTCAAAGATGGGAAATGTGGTCAGATGAGCAAAAGCTTAATGAAGCTAAATACAAGGCTATTTTGTATGAAGTCTAGTTACAGGCTGAAACAGAAGACTGGGATAAAGGTTCACTGTCTAGAAGGAGAGCAGTACTTGTGTCTTTAATGCGTGTATTTGCAAAGTGATGGCCAAACAGAAAACCTATTAAAAGATCTTCAGCAGTAAAATAATCATGTTATTACATTTTTCTTCACTGCCAATAGCCCTCTTTTTCCCTTTTCCTTGTGTCCAGGGCTCAGATGTCATGAGGCAGTGGGTGTTGCAGGCTTGCTATCATTGCGAGAATATGCAGAAATCTGTTAATTTAGCATCTACTTCCATTAAATCATCAGCTTCTCCTTTGACAAACCAAAAGCTATTTCTATTCATCCAGCTGGAATTTTTTTCTCTCAATGAGCCTGACAACAGGTAAGTTAATCACAGTTTATTTTTGTAATCACTGGCAAACTGAAGGTGCTCCAAATTCCTAACTTTTTCATTAGCAATGGAAAGATG
The DNA here is from genome assembly GCA_903066815.1 of Brachyrhaphis roseni. Lineage (NCBI taxonomy): Eukaryota > Metazoa > Chordata > Actinopteri > Cyprinodontiformes > Poeciliidae > Brachyrhaphis > Brachyrhaphis roseni. The sequence goes on along the minus strand of CAEFZY010064354.1, from coordinate 26,449 downwards.
ATGCAATCCTGTTAGCAGGTAGATGTGCTGGCACCCCACCCACTCACTCTACACACAATGCTTTGTAAGCCGCCCTATTACTGTTACTGCGGTTTATATGTTTAATTCAGAAAATTGCATCTGCATGTTGGTTTCAGTGTAAATAGAAGTTGTTGGCAGGGAATGCTACCATAATAATAAATCTAACTGATAACTCCATTACAGTGTAGTTAAATGTATTACTTTATATCACTCTAATGCCATAAACATAAGGCAGGACAAGGCAGTTAGTTGTACAAACACACAATTTGACACGAAACTGTTATTCTTTGGATCATAGTTTATGTTTGAGTAAAAAATCTCAAGATGTTTCTGTCTGTAAAATGACAAATTGCTAAAAGATAATGTTTGAGTCCAATGTTGCATTTAGAATATTTGATATCCGAGAACCTCTCAAAGATGCTACATTTTAAAATATGTAGCATCTTAAAACAAATCCATCAAAAAAATCAACAAGGTGGAAAAAAACCCATCACACCTTCCATTTAGTAATCAATGTGTCAATTTACAGCAACAGACTAACACACCCCAAGCCTATCCATTACTGATTTGGTTGTGACCCGTTAAGACAGTGGGAGAGGACATTAAACTTGACACCATCACAAATCTGACAGCTACTTTCAATATCTTCTTTCTGTTGGACTCAGCACAGCTTCATCAGGACACAGTAAAACACAAGAAAAAACAGGTTAGGGGCTGATTCAGAGATTTCTTCTTTAGCTTGCGGCCACGCTTCACCTTTGCCCGGAGAAGGATGTAAGAGCTCAATGTCAGCAACACTCAGCTGACATCACCAGAGAGACGTGTCAGCTGTTTCAATGTCTTTTCATAGCGCATAAAAGACTGGGTGTCATTCTGGAAAAACGCTGCCTAAGCACTTACCTCAATAAAAAAAAAATCCCAAGATGGGATTTCATCGTGACTTGTGCAATGTTTGAAGTTCTTCTAGGCAAACATTCAGGTTTGGCTGGAGAGTTCAGTCTGCTCTGGTGCCGCTGAAGAGCTTAGAAGTAGTTCTGACTGCTTGTCTAGTTTTATAGCCAAGACAAACTCGAAATGCAGGAGTCAATAAAAATGCACCTGAAATCCATGCATAGAAGCCAACAGCAGCACAAGCCAGAGGACAATGCTGACTGGTGCATCATCTCCAGTTGGAACCACAGTATCATACAGTCCTCAACCCAGTTTTGCCTGGAATCTGCATGTGTTTTATTCAATTAGTGAGTGAAGACAGATTAGCCTGGAGACTGTGTGGACCTTTTTTCATGTCTTGAGGATTACCTACTGCTGATGTGGACACTTTTGCTGCCATGTCGGAACAGGATGTGGGCAGAAAACTGAGCTAGAGACCTTGCAGCTGGCAGGCCCATTTTCAGTTTGTGGTGTAGGGGGAAAAGGCGTTTAAACAGCTGTGAAAATAGAGGGCAGTCCCACCTTTGAAGGCCACCTATTAGTCTTTACCAAACAGTTTCCCCTTTAAAACCACAACTGGATCTTTTCAATGAGCTGCAAAAAAATGTTGGCACCCCTTGTGGAGGTTTTTGTTTCTGAAAAAACCCTCAGTAGATAAATGTGTCCCATTTTTCTTTGGGACACATTTCTTTGTTCTTTTATTCTATGTACTACTGACAGCATGTCTCTGAAATTCCAAGCAAAAATTTAGTATTTATTTGCAGAAAATGAGAAATGGTTAAAATAACGAAAAAGATGTAGTGCTTTCAGACCTCAAATAATGCAAAGAAAGCAAGTTCATGTTCATTTAGAAACTACAATAGTAATGTTTTCACTCAGAGTTCAGAAATCAATATTTGGTGGAATAATCATGAGGTTTTCAATGGGGTTCATTGCAGTGGTTTCTGTATATACATACAAAATTCCAGTATTCCACAAATTTGGTTTCATAATTATAAGAGAAAACATCCTGAAGCAAATGTTTGTGCGTGGTGAGAACTTAATATAATCCCCAACTGACTGGTATCACAGATTTTGTTTTTTGTATTTGACTAATAGACTCAATTGGTATTTTAACAATTATTTTCCTAGTTCTTTTGGCACAGGGCTTCTTTCTGTCTTAATTTTTTTAGCTGTAAACAACAGATACACAAGTCAAAAGAATGATTCATCCAGGCTTATGCTCATCAGTTGGAAACATGTACTTTACTATTTCACTGCTTTGCTATCTCTGAACATTTGATTGGTGAAAATATTTCAAGTCTATCAGGCCTGTATTTTCTTTTTTCTTTGCCAAACTTCTACCACAATTTTTTTTTAACTATCAGCGCTACATCTGATAATCTGAAATGGACATAATTCATCAAGGAGACAAAAAAATTCTGTACTTACTGATGTAGACTCCCTTACTGCCCCTATTCTGCTAAACCAAACTTAGACCCAGGTTGAGCATTTGAACAAGTCAAAGATAAATCTCTGATAACAGTTTAAGCTTAATCAGCTTGACCTATGACTATTTCGCTAAAACCCTTCCTGTGACTTTGTCCAGTGGCAGAGGAGGAAAGTGGAGACGGAGATTTTAAAACTGCTTCTCTCCTGTGTACAGAGTGCCTTGCAGACATATTCCAATCCTTTTAAATCACCATATTATGACACATTTCAATTGCTTGTTGAAATGTGATGTTTTGTCTTTGTTTTAAGCCAGCACTTGCTGAACATGTTCTGTTGTCCAAATAATTCAATTTACACCTTTATGTCCAAAAACATTATCTCAGTAGTCCTGCTCTTATATGTCACACATTGTCTTTGGGAAATTTAGTGAGGCCTTCAGGTCTTTCTTGGTAAACAAAGGTTTCTTCTGTGCTTACCTTCCAAAAGATTAATACCTGAGCAGTTTTTTTTTAACTGTTCAGAATTTCACTTTTATATAAACCCCTGCCATAGGTCTTCCAAATTATATATTAAGGTTTTTGAGGGCTGTTTCAGAATCTTGCAGTTTATTCCCAGGTTGAACATACAACAACATGTTGTCTTTCATCTTTAGACTATTTTCACATCAGAATGTCTGCAGAATGAGAATGTCTGATTTCAAATCCCTCTGTAAATACTACGGTGTTCACTTTCACTTCACCGGCAGGAACACACCAAAACTAAAAATTAAACATTTAAATAGGGCAAATTTTCTTGAAAATGCAGAGTTATAATGTGTTAAATATGTGCACCATTTTAAAATTGTAGTCTGGCTATTGTTGAAGTTTGCCAATGACAGCGGAGGAAGCAAATGAAGTAATTTAGTCTGTGTTGGCCACACTTCTAAATATTGAACTAACATTAACAGCCGTATTGTTTGGCTTGACACGTCTCTGTTTGCAGTGAGGGATGATTGCTTGCAGGTCAGGCAATTTCCGGTAAGCTTCATAGTATTGAACTGGTTCATTACATATGTCACGGCTAAATGTTAGCAATTGGGTAAAATCTAAAACAACAAACTTTACCCAATCGCTAAAGCACTGCTTATACAGCAAATTCACAGCCAACACCATCTCAACAAATTTCTCCAAAGAAAGTCGATTCAATCAAGCGTACAGATTCCACCAGAGTCCATGTCTTCAACAAGCAACTGTTTTCCAAAGCTGAGGGTCCAGACCCTATGTGTGAAGCAAAGCATAGAACAAAAACCTGTTTATTTTTTACCCAGGTAAATAAATGAGGGTGTGCTTTTGGTTATTTCTAACCAAAAATAATTTGTTACATTTTATAGAGAAATATGAAATGTTTGTTTTGAATTTAACAGTTTTGCTAATTTGATATTTATATTGAGACACCCCACAATAGCCTTTGTGCAGGGTGGGTGTCCAATTGAAAATCATGGTTTCTTTTTAAGTCAGTGTGATTTTAGAATCTTTATCTTCTCCCTGAAGTCACATTCCCTCCACCCACATCATCAATCTTTCCTCCTGCTTGCAGCTGACTGCCACACCCACCTGTTTCCAAATCCCCCAGCAGCCCTGCAGCCATCCATTCTTGGATTTTTGTCTTTTCTAGTAACATAGGCTGTTCAGATGTAGCCCCCCAACAACTGCTTTTGTTTTTGTACTTTTCTGCCTCTCTGACCACCTGTATTTTTCATTTTAGTTCAATACAATAACTGTACTTGCCTGCCAGGTTTCTGCCTTGACCGGGTTCACTTCCCTGCTGTGCCTGTGTGAAATAATTTTTTTAATAAATCCACACTTGGAGGGCAGACCCGCAGACTGTGCTTTTGCGTCACATGTGATCACCAATTCAGTAAAATTCTGATGTATTAATAAGTGAAAACTGAGATGGCCGATACACCTTGAAGTCCTGAAACGTCCTCCGTCACTAATTAAAGCCGTACTGCAGCTGCTGTCTGACTCAGAGTGCTTGTTTTCTAATGAGGTGCCACCAAAAATCATGAGCTAGAGCAGCTTGCTCCCAGTTTGAAAAATTAATAATAGAATATATCAGTGACAACCACAAGCAGCCCTTGTAATATTTAAGTTAAAGCTCTTTTCCCTTGGGCTGGCTTGCCATAAACAATTCTCTTTAACAGATTCCTCTCTTCTATCCTGATTACTTGCCCTTACTATCTCAGCCGAGCTTTCATGATTCAGACAGTGACTCTGAACTTTTCTGCCAGCGCAAAGCTACGGCATCAGGAATTCTACCTTTCCGTTTTAAGCCTACAACGCTGCTTGTGAAGCAGTATGGAAAGCTGAGGTTAAACCCTGTTAGGGTTCTCAAAAGGCAACTAAAATCTGTCCTGGCCAGGCATACATAGGGTACTAAAAGGATTAAATGATCACAGCTTTATTCACCCTCTGCCTCATTTTTATACGCATACATGCTGTTGACCCCGTGTTCCTCCACAAGCTATGCTTGGTTTGGCAACAGCTTCAGTGCTGTTAACCAGTTCAGTTGAAATAAAATATTTCTTGGCTGTCTATCAGTACAATTCAGTTTATTTATACAGCAACAATTCACAGCAAACACCTTCTGATCGCATTTCTCCCACCAAAAAGTTAATTAAATCCAATCATACAGACTCAGTTAATTTCATTCAATCCAAACTGATCATAATTATTAAGCAACCCAGTCAATTTCAGTTTATTATTCAAATTAGTGAATAAAATAAACAAAACAAAAAAATCATATGGTATTAAGAGATTAACAGCAAAAAAATATCTTGCTAAGCAAACAGAAACCAATCATGTTCAGTTCAGATTTCAGTTTTTTATCACTTTATCTCATCATGCACAGCAACGCAACCCTGCAAAAGTAAAAAAAAAAAATGTTTGTGACTATCATTACACTCACTTCAAAAACAAAGCAAACTCTTGCTGGTTCTATAGAAAAAAAGAGGTAGTGTAAAAGTCAAGTGCTGCAGATCAAATGCATTTGATTTTGAAGGTTTGGTCTACAGCTAGCCAAGAAGAAAAGTATTCAGTAATGACCTTAGAGAAGCAATTTTAGCAGACTGCTAATCAGTGAAGGGTTATAAGGCCATTTCCAAACAATTTGAAGTTCAGGAGTCTACAAGTGAGAAACATTTAACAATTGCCAATAATTACTATTCTTTCCAGGAGAGAACATCCCACATAATTCACCTTAAGGACAGAGCATATTGTTCTCAGAGAAACTGCATAAAAGACAAGAGCTCCATCTCAGAATCTACAGGCCTCAGTTAGAATTGTAAATCTTAAAGTTTATGGCAGAACCATCAGAAGAACAAAACTGAACATGTTTTGATCATTTGTAAGGGTTGCCTGGAGAAAACATCTTCCTTTTAAAATGAATATGGCAGCACAATGATTGCAAAGTTACTTTTTAAATAACCACAGACATTTTAGAACAATGTCCTTTGGACACATGAGAAAAAGGTGGACATGCTTGGTAAAAAGCAAAAAATTCTTTAGCATAAATCTGTCATACCAACTGTCAAGTGAAAGTGCTGGAGGTATGTTGAAATGAGTTTGTTTTGCCGTCAAGGGAATGAAGTACTATAGAGTCAATGAGGTGATAATGGATTCATAAGTACGCTAGAATCACAGGTGACATTTGGCCCAAACTTGGTCACAGAAGAAAATTGTTGAACAAAAGAATTGGCTTTAATACATCCACAATAATGTGAGATGTTGATAGTCAATCAGATCACAATTGTTTAAGGTTATTATTCCTGACTTTACATGCTATAGATTAGAAGAATGTACGCTTGGAACGTTTTAAACTAAAACCTAAAAAAAGTTCAATGTTATACCTCTATAGAAGACAGTCAAAATAAGAACCACCAAAAATGTCGGGCAAGGAATGTAAAGAAATTCGAGATCTTAATTTTAAGACTTCTGATTCAAATGTAGAAAAGCCCGGCAATCTGGTGTAATAGGGAACATTTATGTTGGTGATCAATGACAGATGTATTTATGGAGGAGAAAAGGCAAAAAAGAAATTACTGCAAATCAAATTGTAGGGAATCAAAATCATTTCAAAACCATCTAAAGAAAGAAGAAAGCAGGACAGGGATGTTAGACCACAAAAAGATTTAATTTGGCCAAGAAGGTTGTAATCTGTGCAAAATTACCTGGAACAATGTCAGTAATGCCTACTGAGTGACTTCAGACCTCAATGTTCATCTTGGATATGGAATTACAGTTAATGCTAATAAATGTTAAAAACAGAGAAATAAATCATTATTCATATAGACTACCTACTCGATAGAAAAATCATTCTTTTGTTGCCAATATTCAACTCCTTTTGTGTGTTCTCATGCACAAAATATATCATTACAGAGTACTGTTACTCTGTTAAGAAATATGAAAATACGCAAATAAGTTATTCCAAACACACAAGATGAAGCAGAAATGCAATTCATATGCAGATGTATTTAAATTGCATATACATCTACATGTGAATGAATGTGTGATTAGCTAATGGACGTCAAGGTGTGCTGGTCATCGTACAGGCTGAGGTCCTCCATTTTACTGTTTAATATTTCACATACAAGACAGACAGGTAGATAACAATTATTAATTTGTTTGACAAATCCTGATTTAATGTGGGAAATTAAAGGACCTAACATATTTTGCAGCCACATAGCTGACTCATTCACTAAGCATTATCCATATTCTAATATGGCCCATTTGTTCTTTTTCTTATCTTGGTAAATGGAAGTGCTGAAGTGGTTCATATCGAAGTCTGGACAATAATAGGATATTAAAAACAAAATGAAACTCATTTTTTTGCAATTAGGAAGGAACAATAGAAAAATCTGCCTCTCTTCTGTATTTCATTTTTCATTCCATCGATTGCTCCACACCACCCTCTAGCTATACGAGTCTACAATATAGCTGAACATTAATCCTGAAAATGCAGTTTTGGTGTATTTCATGTGTAACAAAGAGTAAAGATGAAAACTATCTGCAGGTGAACTTGAGCACTAAATGATAGCACTCATCCTGATTTTGTCTCAACCAATGTACATTTAAAACGCAGTTAGTTACATACCCTTCGTGCGATCGTATCTCACTATCTCACTTAATTAGCTCCTGAAGGCACTTTTACCTGCATTAGTGTGTGGACATATCGGTGTCTTTCACAACACTATCAACTTTTAACTAGGCTATACACTACAAACAACCTTGAGCTGTTTGAGCTTGGTGACGCTTATCTGCCACTGAGGTCACTGCATGAGATCCCAGAGTATTTAGATGTTTTTCCTTAAGCAACAAAAATTGAAAAAAGAAGGAAGTACAACGGTGTTGTCAAATTCCTCAAGATGTTCTTAGTGTCTGATCAGCGGTTTTCTGACACAACAGCCAGGCCAGGTCGACCAGCTCAATGTTAGATGGACACGAGTGATAAGCAGGAAAACACAGAGAGGAAGCATTTATTGGAGACAATGTCATTCAAACATTGAACTCTGGAAATGCTTTAAATTCATTCAGAGATAACCACTGCTCACCACTTGGCATTCAATGCAAAATGGTCACAACTGCACTGAAATAAATTAATTTCAAACTAATTAGACTAACAACCACTTTTTGTGTTAAAAAAAGAAATTCCATTACGTTATCGGTACTGTGCAACAACAACACGTTTCATTTGTTCTAGGTGCGAATGGAGCAGGACAGATGATGGTGATTCATCCCAGGTTCTATTGTAGTGTTTGAATCTAATAGTTCTCAATTTAACAGTTGTGTCTATTTTTTTTTTTTTTTTTTTTACTTTCAGTCAAAACTAGATGCTCCCACCTCTTTCAACACTGCTACAGAGTGGGAAACTCTTACAGAGCTGAAAGAGGCAAATCCATCTTTTCATTTCATGCACCGAGAGAAGCACGCAGTGTTTGTCTTGCCTACTGTGATTGCAAGGCAATCTCTAAGTCCCTGTTTTCCAAGCTGTGTTGAAGGGGGCATTTGTGACAGTTTTTCAACAGGCAGCGCGGCCTCACCACATTGTGCTCGGCTGGAGAATGTAAAGGAGGGTAAGCTATAGGTAAGACATCATTACAAGGATGATCTCTGAGTTTAAGTTCTGACTTGAAATAATGCCAAATACACTGCACCGTAGTGTATTTTTTAACTTGCATGGGTCAAGTTTAAAAAAAAAAGTGTGCACCTTTTTTTAATTTAAAACACGAAAAAAAAAGCGTGCAACTTTTTTTTTTTTAAACAATTGCTAAGCAGCCTTTTAATGGTCCCCTTTTAAAGTTATAAATCTTTTTGGTTTTAGAATAAAAACCCATAATGGGTCAGACAACACATCAAGTGAAGATTATGTGAATTCTCAAAGACTCGTGTCATCACAATGTTTGTTTTTAAAAAAGTTTGTTTTTTAAAAAAAACAACTAAAAAAACCTTCAAGCATATTGCCAAGTATATAAATACAAGTGCCTGTTTTTGTTATACGCATCACTCCCTCCTGCCCTCAGACGCAAAGGATGTCAGCATCACTTAATTAGGTCAAATATTTAGAAGAGTTGCAGCATTATAACATCAAGGTCACTAAATTGAGCTAAGGGCAAAACAGCATGTTCTAACATCAGCTAACTTCTGGTAAATGGATACTTAAAAAGATTAACTTTAGGATTATTAGATTGTTTAAAAAATTACAAAGGATTACAAAGGAAGACGGAGATTTTTTTTAATTGGGCTTAAATTTAAAGCTTGACCAAAGCAGTATACAAACCTCCTGAAATTCTATTTATGTATTTTGGCTTTGGATAGTGATGCACCAACATGGGTTTTCCATGCCAGGAACGAGATCTAATTTTCATTTAGATCCGACTAACTCACTGTAAATGTTGACTAAAGGCAATGTTTTCTCTAGGACTACAAAAAAGTTGGAACAAAATGTGCTGCTGGTTATATGATAGAGGTAGTGGTTTTGAATTCAGAAGAAAAAAAAAGGAATGAGGCAGATTATTCCCATTCCTAAAGTAAGGCATGTGTTCCTAACTTTTACCTGATTTTTACTAAACAAAAATGTTAATAAAAGGGTATGGGGCTGATTGTGCAGTTATTTGTTTTATGCATATAATAAAAAATTTGACCTTTCAGTATTTGATTTGCAGGTACACTGATAAATCAACTGAAAATTAGTCGTTGCTTCATTGGTGAATTTATAATTTTAATATGTCAGCCCAAGATATTTAGTGGCCCCTCCGCATCTGTTTCCCCCCTTACAATACTTTCTGAATCCACCCTTGAAGTGGAGGTTGTTAATTTAATTTAAATCTTCTTAATAACTTAGCAGTATGCTATTGGCCCTTAATTTTAGGGTTATAAATCTTGTATCAGTATTAAGCAGCATTAAGTAGCTGTCGATGAACATGGGAGATAAAAGCTGGGGGCTGCAGAATTGAACTGTGCTCTGCAAAAAAATAGATGCCGATGTCGAGCAAAGCTAGTGTGATTTTGGTTGCGTATTTCCTCAATTATCCTCGAAGATCTTTTGAGGGACAGCAAAGAGATTTCTGTCAAGTTAACCTTTTGTTCTTTTAAAACCACTTTCACAGGACCCATCGTTTATTCAGGTTAACTATAAATATCTTTCACCATTCAATCTCTGAAAAAGTTATTCCAGCATTCACATATAAGGGAAGTGTGGTATTGGTTGTCACACTGCTATATTACAGGCATCAAAGAGTCATTTTGTGGTCACATAAAACATTTAAGTGGGGAGGTGCTTTGTCATTTTTAATCGATAAGAGTAATTTTTCATGCTTTTGTTTTTTTGGATTTAAGGCTCACACAACAATAACCCTTTAAAACTGCAGCAAAATGCTGAAGGTAAAAATCTTCGATTTAAATCAAGTTTTTCATTGACAAGCTAAAGCCATGTAGTAGCTATCTTAAAGAAGTGCTGACAAAAGAAGAATGTATTCAGTATTTCTGGCTTTGCATATTGTTTGTTTAATTTCAGTTCTCACACAGAGTAATTCATAATAAAATACAAAACAGATCGCTGGTTTAACTTCACATTGTCAAAGTGCATTATTCTGCATCCTTTCAACTTTTTAATGAATAGAAAGTTATATGTAGAAATTCAAATTTGTTACTGAATTTCCATTGATAACTACAACCAAACTCAACCTGCAATGGGTCTGGTTACAAAGTTTAACGAGTCGCATTGCTGGCTAATTGCGCATCATTATCAATTGCAAAAATAAAGATACTTATTTTGAGTCCTGCGCCTTGAGCTTTGATTTACTGACGGGACTGTGATAATGATGAATAATTCATGCCAGAGTGAAAGTGTGACAAACAGCCCCGATCTGCTTCCGTTTATTTAAAACAAACTTCAAATATCAGACACCATTCTGTTCTAATAAGCTCCTAAAAAAGGGGCTCGCTGCAATAAGCTCCTACTAGGTTCTGCCGCGCTCTGTAGAGCTGACCGCACAAACCGCCGTCTTATCAAATCCGTTCTGGTGCGATGTTCAAGGATCCCACGGCAAAGATCCAAGCTTCAACTCGGATGGATGTAAAAAAATCCTCTCCGGCTCAGGGGATCTTTTTTTTCCCCCTTCACCTGCTGCATTGTAGGATATAGCTACGCTGCGCACCTGCAGTCACAGATAGGCTACCGAATCCTGTCCTGGCTCCTCATGGCTGTTCCTGGAAATGCTCAAACACAGCAAAAGCTGTGCCAAATGCACCTCCAGCGAGTTCTTATTATACAGGTGGCATTGTTATTTCGGATCAAGCAATGCAACGTGCCATTTTAAAGATCCTAAATATTCCAGGAAAGAATGACACGTTGGGCAGTAAAGGATGAGAAGCATCTCTCTTTTTTTTGGTTATAATAAACTGTTTAGGATACAGGATGGGTGCATTTTAAAAACGTGTTAATATCCAGCAGTGTACCAACAGAAGACTAGGGGTGCCAAGTTTCATCGGACTGCGCATTGCCCGTGGTTCCGCTCCGGCTTACCTTTCTCCTCGTCGGACACCTTCGAGGGCTCGGCGCACGGAAATAATCCGGAGGAAAGGGCGAGAAAGGCGAGAAGGAAAAACTCCGACATGTTTCCGGAGAGCGGGCTACACAAGTAGCCACGGTGCTTCTCCCGCTCCTGTTCCTGGTCCGGGTCCAGTCTCCCCCTCCACCGCCAGCCCGGTTGACGAGCGCCGTTATCCGGTGATGTCCGGCAGAACCAGTGCGCAGAACGGTGCGGCTCCCTGACACATGCACACCGCCGCTCTGAGCAGCGAACAGACGCACCGGAGGGATGAGAGTGAGAGAGGCAGGGAGCACGAGAAGGAGGAGGAAGGGGGACAGAAGGGTGAGGGAGGGAAGCAAGAGCAAAGAAGAGTACGTTTCCTGTCTTTTCTCAATGATTTAATGCCGTCAAGGTGACGCAGCTCGTTGCACATTAATCATATAGTTTTGCTCTGGAGAAATAGGATTTGGTGTCTTGAGTAGGAGCTTAGGCTCAGATGGGGCACACACAAAAAAAGTACGATTTAAGATTTTTAACACTAGAAAGTTTAGCATGAACATGACAGGATGCATTCCTTTTAAATACACAAGCCCTTCCTTCTCCCTTTGGTAAATTGTTTTAGTTATATAAAAAAAATAATCCCTTCAATCTTCCGCGGTCCTTGGACGATGGATTCACCCTTACAGGTCGTGGGGCCATCACAGAGTCACACACAGAATAAACAACCATGCGCATACATTTCCACCTAAGAACAATTTAGATGCAGACATGTTGTTATCAATATCAGTGTTAAATCAAACATGTATTCACAATCCTTAGCATTGTTCACTTTATTATGGATGTCCAGTCAACTGTTTGTTAACACAGTGAATCACAGCAGAAAAACAATGGACCTATTGTGGTGGATATAACTGGCTGAATCTCAATTTGGGGATCAGAATGGCAAAGAAAGGAAATTTGAAAATGACAGTTACATATTTTTAGGCAGCCAAATTAATCTGTTTCTGAAAGTGAAGGAAAAGTGTTGCTTTATTTCAGTCACCTGACCAGTTGAGTGCAACAAGATGATTGCTTCTGCTTGCATTTCAATAAAATGACTTAACTGTCCAGTATATCAAAACATATTTGTGGTTTTTAAAGTGTGCTTTTGTTCAGCAGAATACATAAATGAAATGTTAAAAATAATGTACCAGCACCCCATGAGGTTACAATGAAACCATGGAGTAACTGTCAAATGAAGAATAATTGGTACCATTATTCATGTCATTATCTCAAATTAATTTATATCATTGTGTTTTTTTATGATTATTTTCTGACAGGGGGAAAAAAAGAAAAACAAACATGGAAACTTTTTCACTTTAAGCTGAACCTCTTTAAGTCACTGCTTAGTTTGTTTTCTCTGAAAAAGTGATGCCAACTTTGCTGACACTAATGATAAATGTGGGTCTTAAAAGTATGCCTTTGAGCTGAACAGTACATTTACAGTGTGTGTGAAATGTCTCCTAATCATACCTTTACAAAGTTCAAAGAAGAAAATACAGTTTTTAAAATACCTTTTGCGGTACTAAATGGGTTTACTTAAAATGGGAATTTGACCAGGGGGATGAATAGATCTGTTTGGTAAAAAATAATTTGTAGGTTAAAAAAAAATATAAAAATGTATATATATAGCTAGGTTAAAAAAAAGATTTTGTACACGTTGCTTCATACAGGGGGTCTGCAAACTTGGCTATTGAGAAGCACTTGTTTACTGGAGGCAGACTCTAATTGCTAATAGCTGACTGTGACGCATGTAATGTTGAACGTTGATAAAACTTACCAGAAATTGTAAGTTTTAAACAACCTATTGGGGATTAGAGTAGAGGCATGAAATGTCATACATTCCTCTTACTCAGACTTTAACTGCTCAATATTTGGAAGTGGGACCAACACAGATTGAATGGCTGCACTCATTTCCTCCACCATCATTGCCAAACCACAGCCCTAGGCAGTCTACAATTCTAAAACAGTGCAGACAATCAATCGTTCAATCAAGTATCCTGTTTGCTGATAGGCCAAGTTAAAATTTATCCAGAAAAATCTAGCTCAATAGGAGAAATCCCAGATGGAGCACTGAAAGAAGATGAGAATCAAGCACGGCCACCAAACAGCTCCTCTAGGCTAGTGGCAGCAGCAATTAGCAAACACCTGGTGGAAATGCATGTCTGCTGAACATATTAGGCAAACTACTTCAGAGTCCAATGCTCCTAAGAATCATAAATGGTGTAATGGAGGAGCATTGTTTGACCTTGACAGAGGCCCAATTTCAAAGCATCAAATTGTAAAGTCACATTTCATTAAGTGATATATGCAGAATTTTTATAACAACTGAAGGTATCAGCTACTTGATTGTGCTATGATATGGCACTGTGCCTGGAAAATACATAATACCATCCCTTTAACACAACAAACTGAACAACTGAAAAGTATTCATTTACCAGATATTATGATATCCCTAAATAAAATCCACTGAGACCTATTGCCTTCAGGAGTCTTTGAAACACTAAAGAGTCTAGTTTTGTGTGATGCATTCTTAGGATAAATAGAGTAAATATTGTAAACAAAACAGTAAGGGAACCAGGGATAATGTTAAGAAGTTTAAAGCAGGGTTAGATTATAAATCATTATCCTCATGGAACATTGTTCAGTCCATCAATGAGCGATGGAAAGAGCACAACACATCATTGAGACCTGGTTAGATAAGTGCAAAAATATGCCTTTCAGTCTGCATTTAAAAAATGCTCAATATAACTATAACATAAGATATTTCTCCAAATATGCAATTCACACCTTGAAACATAGATATGGCATCATTATGCTGTACAGATGTTTGTCTTTAACAGGCACAGGGAAGCTTTTCAGAACTGATGGGAGCTGAATGCAATTAAATACATGGCAATCATACAGGAGAGTCTGCTAGAGGCTCCAAAGGACTTGAGACACAAAGGAATGATTAGATCAAAGCTTTGTGTGTTTGAATGCCCCAGTGAAGATGCACACACTTACTGAATTGAGAATCTTTCGCAAAACTTGAAAATTGATGTTCACAGATTTTTTAAATGCAATAGGACTGAGCATGACCTATTTTGTAAAGCAGAAATGGACAGACTTTCAGTATCTATATGCAAAGAGCTACAAGAGAGGTATCCCAAAAGGATTGAGATATGTGATTGCAGCAAAAAGTATTTCTACAAAAGTACTGACTCAGGGAGGCGAATAGAAATGGATGTCAGCTTCTCAGATTTTTCTTTAGATAGTAAAACCTTGGTGTCATTTTCTTTCTACTTCAAAGTGCTTTATGTTGGTCTATTAGAAGACTGAGCATATGCTGAAGTTTGAGATTATAATATGATAAAGACAAGCACTGGGAATACTTTTGCAAGACACTGTGGTGTGATTTTAACTAATGTACAGATTTCTTTGATATTTTATAAAAGATTATAAATTTTAGAACAAAACAAACATAACCATATCTGAAAGCATGGTTAAATCTATGGCTTTCAGCAAATAATCCATTCTCTGTTGAGGAGTTGCGTTCCTTCAACATAAGAAAAACCGACTTGGTAGACAAATGATCAACATTGCACTCTGCCTTCCTTCTCTGAAGTGTTGTGTGGGAGGTTGTATGGTATCATGTTATTGTGTTGGCTTTGTTCCGACATCAAAATTTATGTAGCTCTAGACGGGAAGAGTTCAGCTGACCAATAAGGCTTTCTTACATGGAGATGTTAAATGAAAGACCTGAGCGGCTCGGTTTCTGCAGCCAACCAATTTTCAGTTTTATGATTTTCATTTCAGAGCACAGGCGTAAACGGTTGTTAAAAGAGATTGTATACATTTAAAATGTTGCACGTGTGACCTTAGATACATACAGTAAAATTCAAATTTGAATGTGTTAGTCTAATTTCTCAGATTAACAGTACTTGTGGAAAATAAACTTTAAGCAGGCCTTAAGTGTACCTGTCAATATGAAAACCTTTCAGATAATGTGTGTTCATAAGCTGCAAGTGGGGAAAAAAAAAAATCATCATTATCATGATCAACAGAAACAAACATATCTTATCAACCTAGGTGTAATTAACCCATATATTGTCGGTGAATTGAGTTACTCAGATAATTTACCTTATTTTAAAATATAATTTCTAATTTGTTTATTTTGTTGTTTCCACCTCATAGTTGTCTGTTGCATTTAAGAACATATCCAATCTGAAAATTTGTGACTCTAGATACAGCATAAGGACTCAATCTGTCGCTGTCAGAGTTTGAATAATGGAGGCAAAAGAATAAAAAGCCGCTCCCATGAGCTCTGCTGTCAATTACTGATGTCTGACAATGGTTAATGTAGGTCACTTGGCTGATGAAACACAAAAAGCCAAATATCTTGTGCTGTCATATAGCTTTTCATAAATAAGTATTTGAACACATCCTGTCAGTCATCTTAAATACAAGTCGGTAAAGGTTACCGACTTGCACATCTAAATAAATTTAAAGAACCATGCCTTCTCCATCCTTTAATCCATCCATTCAGAGGTCAGGTTAAAATGATCAAAACAGTTTGAGGAAGGAAACGCATGCATCCCTCAGGTAGCATATTAATTTATCCTTGTTAGCGTTAAGTAAAACAGAAAGGTTAAATACAAATGTAACATTTCTTCAGGGTGATGGTTGCAGTCATTTTAATATTGCTAGATGGTCAAGAGTGGCATGACACAAGGTGACTGACATTGCTAAGACCTTTCTCCTGCTTCGGATTGGTTGTTTCTGACCAAGTATTTTATTTGTGCAGATGGCAATAGGATCTCAGAGAGGAGGCAGATTATCTGTCCAAGACAGTTTTAATATGTTAAAAACATATATTTGTATTTTAAAATTAAAGTTACCTTCTGCAACTTTAATATAACATTCCATATAACAAATTTTAGTGATCACAAATTTGCTCAGCAATGCTTCACAAACTTCTGTCATTAGCTTTGAATACACCACACCAAGCTTCTGATGAGGTGTAAGTCCTGTCAAACTGAAATAAAAATATATAAATATTTGCCACATTTGTTGCAGTAAACACTGGAATTGTTTTATTAACCCAGCAAATTATGTCACCACTTGAGAAATCACAATAGTAGGAACATGCACATGAAGAAGCCTGAAACTTAAATGTCTCTTAATAATGCAAATTAAAGTTTTTACCTTGTTTGTGACAATTTTCAAAGCACCAGAAAAAGACCCTAAGAACATACAAGTGAAAGGGGCATAAAGTGACACAAAGCTACCCATCACCCACCTGTTGCCACATTGCACTGCCAATGTTTAATTTTTTACTTTTTACAAAACAGTAAAAAAAAAAAAAAAACTGTTAGGGTTCAAAAGAGACACTCATGGCATAGAAATGAAACACGCACCACCCATCACACATATTGAGGTAATTCTGTTGTAAAACTGCAGTTGGCCTTTCTGTTTTGGAGCCAACTGCAGCCTGGCAAGTCTGACTGCTACTCCGTAAGCAGCAGAACAGCCAAAAGACACAATATTCAGCACAAAAAAATTAAATAAATAAAAGGAAAATTAAATTCAGCAGTTCTCACTCATTATTTTTGCTTCTTTTAAAATATTAAATGTCATTAAGGATGTTATGATTGCAAGAATCAATATGTTAATTCTGAAAAAATACATTAACTAAATCTTGTTCATCTGTTTCAAGCAAAATTGTGTTATTCTATGCGTTTTCGTTTCATAAATTTTGTGGTCATGACATTTTCACTCCATGTTATATGATTAGATTTACATACCTGCCCATCCCTATATATTATCCCTCTTGTATGTGGAGTTTTATGACTGTCTGTGTTTAAATATGAACAACAATCACAATATAATCTCATTAAACAAAGCATTGTGTAAGAAAAGGGTAAGATGCCACTCTGATGGAAATTTACCTCCACAAACCTTTATGCAGAACAGTTTGTCTCGGCTTAGTATTGAGTTGTCACAAAAACTGAAGAAGTCCAAGTCTTCAAGGACATTTCAAATCGACTTGCAGCTATTTCTCACTGGCAGCACTGCACTGTTTCCGGGCTCCCAAAAAAAGACAGACAAACCCCACGAATGAATAATTTCATGAGGCTGTCATTTTTTTTCCCTTTGACTGCTGGGAGCAGACAGGATTTTTTTTGTTGCAATCATAGTGGCAACATTGTGACCGAAGTGCTTCAGCTTTTTCTGATGATTATGAAGTGCTCTTCTTGTGTCCTGAATGATTCATGTGTGCTAACTTTGCTGCCATGTTCGCTGGGAGTACATTGTGCATTTTCTGCCTCTTCTTTTCACCTTTAGCTTCAATTAGCACAGATTCACCCACCTATGCAAGATCACTTCAGCAAGAGTATAACAACCTTTTTGTTTGTTATGAACATGTCAATAGCAGTAGCGCAAATCATGATCTAGCACATGTGTCAAGGGAAAGAGCTTGTGGCTGTCACAGTATAACAGAGCTAAAGCAGAGGCTAGAGTGACCTAACAGGCTACTCATGCATTGTGTATCACTCAGCTGCAGGACAGGTCCTAAAACAGAACACTGGACGGGCTTCTCTGCCTGTTGTCGGGATACAAGAACACCGCTGCACAGTCTGCTACCCTCATGACATCGAGGTGACACATCTCATTGAAGTGATGCTCTGAGGGTCGGTTTTTTTGTACCTTGCCTGTGGAGCTCCACTAACTGACTAAAGTGTGGTTCCCCATGTCAGCTTCTACAATGCTTCCAGCTGTACTTCGAATACCAATAGCATTATCCAGAATTAGCACCAACCATTGACCCTGCTTGACCCTGTCATGACTGCAGGCTCATTATCCAGCTATTGCTGGATAATGAGCAATAGCTGGGGCTGGGTTGGGGTTTTTACCTCGGCTTTATGATCCCGGTGTTCTCTTGAGCTGTGTGTAAGATTCAGCTCAAGAGTCAAGCAAATTCAGGGTGACAGTTTTTATTCTTTTTTTCTGATTGGCAGATATTTGTAAGAAAAGAAGGGGACATACTGAATGGAGGTCATGTCTGTCTTGATGCAAAGCCGTTGCCGGATTCATAAAGAGATGAGGATACACGGATGTTCCCCTGGGTATCATTCCTCGTTGATCAAACAGTAGGATGACAGACCATTTGCTGCAGGAAACACAGCATTCTCATCATGCTGGAAATGACTTGCATTTTGTTAAAAGGCAAAACGAGAATTGTACCTTTGTTAAATTCAGGCTAGTCATTCAGGGTATAGAAAGGGAGTACATGTTTCTCAGCATGTGCTTCTGGTAGGTATGCCAAAAGCAGCTGATTAAGGAGGCCTATTCACAGTTGGTTAACCTACTGTCAAACTTGTAGCTGTGGAGGCCTTGGGCGTACAGTTAGTTTATTATATTTCATAAACCAATTTTAGATGAGGAGCTTTTAGCATGGTGCATTATCATGCTGGAAGTAGGCATTTGAAGATGAGTAAACTGGCTATAAAAAGGATGGTAAACACTTTTTCAGTGATAAAAAACCCCCTACAAACTACAACTTATTTACAATGTGCAAGTTACAATTCTTGCATTGCTGGTCAATTTGTGCATCGATAACTACTTATTTGCACACCAATGACAGTATAACTTATCATGGCAGCCTTGATACCTGCTGAGAGTGAAAGATGTGGCCGAGGGTGGAGCGAGCTTGAAAGCTGAGATCTACAAAATGCACTCAACCCCAAGCTGTGTAATCACAGAGCAGGCTCCAGGTCAGTGCACCCCTATGCCAAATTGTACCTACACATTGCAATTGTGTTCCATCCTACCATTTCATGCCTGTAAACAAACCATTTTGTACCCATGTACTTAACTACCGAAAGAATAAAACTGCTATGAAAAAAAAAATACGTTTTTTTTTTTTTTCATAAGCTATGGAGCTAAATATAAACATTTGTAAAAATCTTACATTGTAATGTAAGATTTTATATAAATATCCTATTTCTACTGATTTTTTTTCTAATTACTGGTCAGGACTTTAGATAAAACTAAAGAAATCACTTGCAAATTTCTGCTTGGTAAATTTTTACTGGAGTCACAAAACTACATTACCTTAAGTAATAAGTAGATCATAGAAAATGACCTCTCTCCTGAAAAATGCTTATGGTTGTGAAGTTATGAATACATTTTATTTCTAGTTTTTTTTTTGTTATTCACAAGAGTGATAGAGTGTGCTTTTGTGTCTAGTTTATGCATATAATCCACACTATTCAATGTTACACTTTGCATCACTAGGGTTGGACAGTAATTATTAGTTGTGCTTTGTTTTTTTATTATTATCTTCTCATTTATGCGTTCAGATTCAGTTCAGTTAATTGTAGAGCAAATCTAAACATGGGTAAGTTTTATTGAACTCCACCAAATTCGTCCTTTATCTAATCATGCTTATCCTTGCACTCACTGGTGACTATCCCCAGAGGTCATTGGGCAAGAGGTGCAATACATGCTGAACACATCACTAGCACATCACAAGGCAACAAAATTAATTCTAATGCAAAATCACATAATCACATTCAGATCTACCTACATACTGGCAAGTTCAGTCTGAAACACAATGCAATCTGACAGTGTCAGTTCTTTAAAAGAGAAAAAAAGTTAATAAAATTGGGACTTCGTAATGATTTTTTTATACCAAGCAAATATGAAGCAATAGGCAATGTAGATGAACAAAAAAATGAGAGAATAACTTAGTTCTATCTCTGACTTTAACAAGGAAATAGATGCAGCTAAAACAGAGACACCAGGCAAGCAGAACTTTCATTAGAAAGAGAAACAGTACACAAAGTTGACAGCAGTCCAGTAAAAAAAAAAAAACAATCAAAATACAGAAGGACCAGGCCAGGCATAACTTCTCTGAAAGTAAATTCACAGATATAACAACAATAGCTCTGACACTGTAATATTGTAGAAAACAAAACCAAAATACTAATGCAGTGGGCCAGACATGGCTATCATGGAAAGAAAAAAACAAAAACTAATGGAAATAAAAATCAGAGAGAACTCAGCCCTAATGGCAGCAATAACAGCAAATAATGCATAATGGAGGATAGCAGAATTAAATACCTAAATGAGAAAGAATGGTAAGTATATCCTCAAGCAGTACAAAGTTATAGCAGCAGAAATACCTCTAGAAAATTTAAACCTGTCCAGCTATAGGATTTGTCAAAATGGAAACTAATTATGGTTTGGGGGTAGCTGAAAACCCTCTTAGGTAGTCTAACCTGTGCTCATCCTGTGACTGCTTGATCCATCATGTCTCAATCTCCACCCACACACAGAAGTGGCACATAGAGCACACATTGTCCTTGATTCACTGATCAGTGAGCTGTGTGCAAGTAGGATGTGTGATTAGTGTGTGAATTATCAAAGATAGCTGTATAGAGGGGTGTGTGGGGGTGTGCGTGGGGTGTGTGTGTGTGTGTGTCTTTATGTGTGAAGGAAAGAATGCCTCCTGCACTGTCAGGGGCTTTGAGTGATCAGTAAGACTAGGGAAGTGCCAAGGCAATTGCAACCCATTCTATGTACCATTTACAAACTGTCACCATGTAATGGCTCCTCAATGCACTTTCATGCACATCTCAGGAGAGTTGAACATCACGCATTAAGTTTTTACATATGCAGTTGCTGTGATGCCATTTCCTTTGCTAAGCTCTTTGTGGAGCAGTTTCAACAAAGCAATTTCCAGTTAATTGCCTTTGTGTGAGTGCCGGAACAAGAAGACAAAAAAAAAAAAAAGCAGTAGCAATATGTATTTATTCATGAGTGAAGGAACAAACCCTGGGTCCTGTAAGTGAGAAGCAGCAGGACATCAACCCTATCTTGAAAGGACTCCTTTTTTCTCTGTTATTAGTTTGTGTTTAATTTTTTTTTAAAATTATACCAACACACTTTATCAAACTCAAGGGAAAAACAAACAAGCAGTTCACACAAAGACTTTACTCTGGTAGGCGATGGCACTAATGTTTAACTCACTCCTGCCATCTAGAGCTACAGTAGAATTCCGCTGCTGATCCGGGTGTGCTTCCTAACACCAGCAACACGAGATGATCTATTTAATGATGATTCCAGCCTGCACATGGCAAACAGCTCAAGGTAATCAAGGGATGTTCAAAACATAACACCTTTTATTATAAGTGGTAAGTTTGTTCTTTCTGTTTCACACTAAAGACATCCAGATGCTGCCTGTCCATCTCAATATGACAGGTAAAACCTTTTTCCTCAGCATTATTTTTGACTGGTTCCCAGTGGACTGCAGGGCTGAAGGAGCCATAACACAGACATAGCCCCCTCACCATCTTGCTCCCCTTGCAGCTGGAACCCACTGCTACTGAATAATGAACTCAATCTCAGCTCAGCCTCAGGGGGGAACCTCAGCATTGCCCTCAGCTGAGTACAATGCTTTTGTTGCTCATCTGCGCGTGCTCACCCCCACACATGCACTCCCTCACACACTTTCGCCCACCATCATTCTTCTCTACCACAAGTAGTTCTGTGAAAAATGCTCCACTGATTGGCAGCAGAAAGAAAAAAAAAAAAAAAACAGAGAGCTGTGAGACATCGAAGGATCGCAACGGTTTGAGCTTGGGGGAGGAAGACAGAAAGACAGGAGTAGAAAGGTAGGGAGGTTGTGCCATGTGTATGTGTGCGTTTATAAAAGTGGTTGAGCAGATTCTCAGCGGTTCAACCACCGCATTTTTGAGGGACCACGTCAAGTGTTTCTAGTGAGAAAAGTGGATGGAAGATTGGAACAGAGGGGAAGCTTTCACACGGCGGCAAGGACGTGAGGGGTGAGATGAAAGAGACAGCCGCTGGACACCATAGCTAATGAATGGACACACTTCCTGCTCCTGATTGAGATTTAAGAGGTGTGAGTAGTTGTAGCTAAGGGGGGTCAGCACCAGTGGTGAGTGAGCTGACCTTTCAAAAAGCCCTTCACCTCCCCAGCCTCCTTGCTGAGCACATTAACTGGAGAAATATGGCAGTTTTTCCTTCATAATCATCTTAAGAAACTAATGAAATTTGTTGACTGCTGTGGGTAGACAGAGCAGAAAACTACAACTTAAAAACATTGTCTAAAGCTGCATAGCAGGACATGAACAAAGTCTGTGCATTTGGAGAGCATTGTTTGGTATCACTGTGCTTTTTCGTATCTCCTTTTACTTGGCACACATCCATCTTGTCTCCATAATTCCTAGTGACAGATCCACTTCTTGTTGTGGCAGCAAGCCAACACAGAGTAACACATACACAAACCACCTCAGCAACAATTCTGTTATGACTTGGGTTGAATGAGATTCTAATTCATTGTTTTAATTCAGAAAAGCTTTACAACAAGCTATCAATATGATGGAAATGTTTTAGCATGTTGATTATTACACTTAATGCTATACAATACAATTATTTTATTTACTCATATTTTTATTCTGATGTATAGATACATATTGTGCCAAAGTATGCACGGGCTTATGGATTTAGATTTTGCTTGCATGTATCCAAATATTAAATTTACTATCAGACAAAGATAACCCAAGAAACAATGAATTCAAATCCAGCTTTCAAAAGATGATTTCGTTTATTAAGGGAACTCAATCATCAAAACCATTGCTGGACCTGGGTGAAAAAATAATTGCTCCCCAAAGCAAAAGGTTAGTTTTGCCCCCATTGGTGGCAAAAGCTGTCATTTACCGTAGATTTTGGTCCACTCTACTTTTTATATTTGTTTTAATTTAGTCATTATTAGTTTAAAATCAAACTGTAGCATTTAGTCAAACTCAGACTTTGATTAAGCCACTCCAAAATTGTTGTGTTTTCTCAAACCGTTTGGATTTGCTTTGCTGGTGGGCTTCAGCTCATTGGGCTGAAACATAACAGAATGTACTTGAGCTCTAGGTTACAAACTAATGAACAGCCCTTCTTCCAGTTTTTCTAACTTGAAGAAAAGAGCAAAATTCAAGGTTCGGCCAAGGTACCACAGATGAAGAACAGCCTTTTGACTAATGTTGGCACATTTGCAACAATGCTATTAATGTACAATGCTCCTGTCAAGTCCATTCTATTCTGTTCTATGGCAAATTATCCAAGCCCCAAAGCCCAGAAAATCACATTACCACTTCCGTCATTTTTGACTACAGGTAAGATATTCTTTTCTGCTCACTGACAGATTCTCTGGCATCTCTGTGACTGTAAAAATGTGATGGATAGTGTCTGCGATTTCGGAACTACCTTTTTAAAGCCTTGATGACAATTACCAAATCCGTTCAGATAATAATCTGACTTGTTAGACTGCAGAGATAACAGTCATATGCACCATGCGTATGACTGGTGCATACGCATGGTATGCACCACAACCTCTGCTCAGCAAATTCATCCTTATGTCTTTTTTTTTAGGTCTATAGAGAACAAGTCACAGCACTGAAAAATAAGAATATAAGTCATTCTCCTATCAACTAACTGTGAATATAACCTTCCCTGCAAGGTTATTGAATAACGGCATTGTTGTTGTCTCCTTGTGGGAATAAATGGTCACCAATTCTGGTTTCAGACTGCTGTACCTGCACAGACTTGCTTAGCTCAGAATGGAGAACAAAACAGAGAACTGGTGAAGAGGAAAAACAGCAGGAGAATAAAAGAGAGCAAAATAAATGTGCAGGTTTGTAGCTGTGAAAGCGCTGGAAGAGGAAATAATCCACAATACCACAGGTTTTTATCATAGACATGTGAAGGGTCAGAGATTGGTTTCCCCTGATCAGTGAGGGAAATCAAATCCACAGCAGACCTGAAAATTTTTCCTCACAGAGCTCCAAGGTATGGTGATATAAACAGGGTGTAATGAGGAATATTAGCTTTGCAGCAAGACGCCATCTTTCTCCCCCCCAGCCCCCCTTTTCATTTTTTGTGCAGGGGCTCATTGATATGCACAGTGGTTCTGCTCTGATAATTGCCTGCTGAGCTGCAGATCAATTCTTTAATTTGCTATCAAAACTCAGTGATGTCATTCGTGCTCAGTCTTATCAGGCTTAGGGTTAAAAAAAAAAAAAAAATCTAATAAAGTGGGTTAAGGAAGACAACCAAGGTACAAAAATCCCCCCCCCCCAAAGCACAAAAAATACACATATTGTATGATTGCATTTCTGACAGATGAGCTTTTGTAAAAATAAGACTTAATGGTCAAAGCCTAAATTAAAATGTTCAGAAGTAAAGCTTAAAAATCACATTAAGATACAAGGGTTACTCCAGGTTATCTTGTTGAATATGGTATCAAGCATTGGAAATTACTTTTTAAAATCTTATTAATTTAGATACTGCTCTTTATTTCTTGTCCTAATGAGTTACGTGATGTGGGTGATGAACGCCTGCCCATACAGGAGTGACACAAGAACTATGACTAAATCCCCATATTAATATGAAAAGCAACAGATAGTGAATGACTAGAACAAAGACAAGAGGGTGGATAATTAGCGGAGGATTTTTATCATGAGCAACTCTTCCACTTAAAAATATTCAGTTGTAGAAAATCAGTTTAAATAGGATTCAAATTCACTTTTAGCTATGAAAAATTTTCTTGTAAAACAGCTGGTTTGAATTATTACTCTTTACTTATGAGTGCAAATATAAAATTATTAGAAAGGCAAGAAAAATAATCTTTTTAAGATAATAAAAAAAAGAAACCTGAGAAAAAACACAAGGTGCTGGACATAATTTTAGTACCTTTTTTGATTCAAGTAACAATATGTGTAATTCAACTATTTGTTTGTATGTATTATCCCCACCTCATGGTTCAACCTATGACCATGTTTCTTCTTCATATTTATTGTGTAAACAGTAGGCATCAAGTTCACTTGAGCATCAAGGCAGCCCAAGCTCTACTTGATCACTTAACCACCGTTTGAGAAACATGGATCTGGATGAAAACTCTTTCAATTTCTTTCTTATTGGGGAAACATAAAATTGTGTAACTGTATACTTTGATATGCATTACATGACAAAAATGACTTCTGTCATGTCTCTGTTTTGTTCAAGCTCTGTGATGGACTTTGTGGTGCCCTTGCTTCTCAACTTATTTATCAATGAAAATTAGGCATGCAAAATGAATGAATGGAAATAAGTGAAGTTAAAAGGAACGTTAACAACTATAATGCATTTTGGGAAGGTGTTAGTAACTGGAGTACAAGATAAATTGAATCAGAGAAGACAAAGAAGAAACACCTTTAGCTTCTTTCCAAAATAAATAAACAATTTTGTTTAGAGATATTTCACTCACATGGCGCCAATGTAGTCTGCAGCTGGATTGTAGTTGTCATCTGGGACACTTTCTGGAACCGTTTCTTTCAGCTGTAAAAACGGGTCTGAGCAACTACCCAGCTGTGTCTCATCTGCTCCTAACACACCTGTCTAGCATTTCTCTAATGATACTCCCAGACATACTGTAGATGTTGCTGGATTCTGCTGTCACATTTTTTTATTTTACCATATGTTAGTCTATGTGAAAAGCTATTTAAGCATGTCAAGCTGTGAAGAAATAAAGCAGTTTGAGAAATGTCAAATTCTATAATATAGATGCATGTATTTGGATGTGGCCCAATTACCTTTATCGTGTGTATATGAGAATTAGGGCTCCAACTAATGATTTTCTTAATAATCAATTATTCCATCAATTATTTGGACACTTAATCGCTTAATCTGAAAAAAAAAAGACATTAGCTCAGACGTTTCAGTTAACCACTTAAGTTTATTTTATACAATATTAGAAATACATTAAAAATACAAATAAAAACAACATAGCATTATTTTCATGTACGCTTGATCATTTGTAAAAATGGATGCACCTGCAGTTAAAAATAGTCCTAACATCAACAAGTGAAAAACGCAACCCATGCCTCTTAAACTTCTGTGCTAGAGTTTCCTATATATATATAT
>CAEFZY010064351.1:0-30639 GCA_903066815.1 Brachyrhaphis roseni | reverse complement strand
CGAATATCTTCAATCTGAAACAAACACACACACACACACACACACACACATTTTAGTGAGAACAGCTGATCCAGGAATCCTTTATGGACCACAAAACAATCTGGACCAATTTTATTTTACTAAATGATTACCTATGATTGTTGGATCATATCTTCTTTGTTTTTATATATATATATATATACATACATTTCTCTCCCCGTTTAGTGCCAAGACGAGACAGGGGGCTCTGGACGGTCTCAAGACGGCAATGGCCACTAGGATCCTGTACGAGTTCATCTCAGAGCGAAGGATGACCATCACAGACAGCATTGAGCGTTGCCTCAAGAAAGGTATCGGCCCTTTTCTACATCAGAGTCTCTTTGTTTTCAGCAGATGCACAGGAAGTTGACGGCTTCTCTTCGTGTTGCCAGGTAAAGGCGAAGAGCAGAGGGCGGCGGCGTCTTTGGCGTGCTTGCTGTGTATACAGTTGGGATCGGGAATCGAGAGCGAGGAGGTGTTAAAGACTCTAAAGCCCATCTTCAAAAACATCCTGGCAGATGGGTCAGCTAACATCCAAGCGAGACAAGCGGTAAGTCTGCGTCTTCCTTCCTGTCTAAACATCTGAAATCTCAGAAATTCAACTAAAATCGGCATGTTTCTTTTTTAACAGGTGGCGACAAGTTTGGGACTCTGTACGCTTGTTGCAGAAGATGACATCTTGGTGAGCAGCCCAATCACTTCTGATTTATTTTCAAAGTAAAATACACTCCCAAGTTCTAAATATTTTTTGCCCCCTATGCTTCTTCAGGACGTGCAGGCGACCATGGAGTGCTTCGAGAGCCTATTCACCCGGTCCTACGCCCGGGCGGATGGAACCTGTCCTTCCATCAGTCCGCAGATGAGCCAGCTGCATGTCAACGCCTTGCTGTCCTGGGCCCTGCTGCTCACCATCTGCTCGGCCAATCAGCTCAAAGGCGTCCTGAAAACGTAAGAATCTGACTGGTGGTGTTTGCGTTAGCAACTCTGGTGCTGAAATGTTTGATGGTTTGTTGCGCAGACACCTGCCCAGGCTGCAGCGGCTGCTAGAGAGCGACGATGTCAACATGAGGATCGCTGCTGGGGAGACTATTGCTTTGCTCTTCGAGCTAGCCCGGGACATCAATTCTGTAAGTTTACATCTGGGTTTGTTTCCCACCATGTTTTGGACACTAAAAAGTTTCTGATTTCCCAAGTACAACTTATTTATTTTTAATTTTTTTTTAAATATGCAGGAATTTGAGTTTGACGAGTGGGAGGAACTGTGCAATAAGCTGAATGCTTTAGCTACCGACTGCAACAAGCACCGAGCCAAGACCGACAAGAGGAAGCAGAGGTCTGTGTTCAGGGATGTACTAAAAGCTGTTGAGGTGAGTGTGAAGAAAGATTCATCAACACTCAGGATGTCAGGTTGGCATGTGTGGCTGAAATATTTGAATTCATTTCCAGGAGGGGGACTTCCAATCGGAGACGATTCGCTTCGGAACTGAGCGCATGACCATCGACAGCTGGGTCAGAAAGAGGACCTATGATGCTTTCAGAGAGTTTGTGGGATCTGGGATGAACTACCACCTTCAGGTATTCAGTTCTTTGTGTATTAAAAGAATCCATTTATATCATTTTAAATATTTTTGCCCCCTTACACTGCTTCCCACAAAGTCCAGGACACCAAATTGCCTTCAAGAGTTTTTGTTAGTTGAGGCTAAAATTAAACTGTCTGGCTTAGAGGAAAAATACTCACGACAGCATCATGATAAAGTGAATAGTGAAATGAATAAAGATGGCAGATTGAGCTAAAGGAAACTTATTTAAAGTTTCAAAACTTAAAACTAAGGCAGAAGTTCACCTTCCAGCAGCACCTCACTCCTAAAAATTCAACCAAAACTGAAGAGATGCGCCACAACTCAAAAGAATTGCAGTGTGTTTCTACAGATTAAGCCATGCCACACTTCACATGTAAATTATATCGAAACTTTCAGTTGCAATGTAATGCACGATACTCCATTCCTCCAGGCAAACGAGTTCATCCGGGATGTGTTTGAACTGGGACCGCCCATTTTGGTCGATTCAGCCACAATGAAGGCCATGAAAATCTCTCGCTTTGAAAGGGTAAATACAACAACACAAGGTCTACCTTGTCTGTAAAATTCAACCAAGACTCTAATTCCACATCTTTCCATTTCAGCATCTCCACAACTCTGCTGCCTTCAAGGCTCGGACCAAGGCCAGAAGCAAGTTCAGAGACAAGAGGGTGGATGTGGGAGAATTCTAAGCTTTTTTTCGTTTCACTATTTGTTGAATTTGTTTACTCTATTAGGCCACTTTTAGGAGGAATTCTAACAAATATTGTGTTCTTTACTGACCGTCCATTCTGAAATTCCCTCCTACACATTTAGAGTGTTTTCTGCTAGCTGACGTGCTTTAATTTATCAGTAAAACATCTTGTTCATCATTAACTAAGCGGTCAAGGATATTTAATATTTAAAAATAGATTTTGGACAGGCGGGTGGTGTACAGTTAAGTGTTTTTGTCTTATTGCTGTGTATTCATTTCTTCTTTTCCAGAATATTTTTGGTAACTTATGGAAAAGTTGACTTTAGTCTTATACTGTAAAATTGATATCTACATTTAAAATACAGCCCTACCCTCTGAATCTATGTTACCCTGCTAAATAAGTTGCCATTATTTATGTTGAGTGAATAGTGTCTTCGGTAGTGGTTATATATTAAAGGGTGATGAAATGAGCAAAAAAAAAAAAAGAAAAGTGCTTTTGTCATTCCTGGTGTTTTGTTGTGAAAAATGCTAATCTAATCCTCTTGGACATGTTGCGTATGACCACTGTGTACACACATTTCAGTTAGCTTGAGCTGGACCTTTGACAGAGCAAAGGTCTGTCAAAGGAAAAAAAAAAGTGAAACTACAGCTTTGTCACATATATCACAGCTTCCAATAGACTATGTGGGTTAATAGGATGATTTAAACTGCTTAAGAGGAAAATGGGAACACTCAAATTGTTTTGTTGTTGCTTTCTTGCAAAAGTTTGTCAAAAATTGTGTCAAATCCTGAGCATCAAGAAATGACTATAGGTGTTGGGATTTTGTACATTAATTCACTCATATTTAAACTTTAAAGGCAAAACACTTCTGATTTTCTTACATTAGATTTTAAAAATGGTTCATAATACAAAGTTAAAAGGCTTCAGTTAAAAAGGGGTAATTGCTAAATCTTTAAAAACATGGTATGGAGTTCCAAATTTATAGACTTTTATTTCAACAATATGAGAAAACATTAAAAGGTGGTTTGACACTGGGGGGAAAAACAAAACAAAACAAAAAAAACGTGCGACTTTCTGACCAGAAACCTCTTAAGTTTGTTAGTATGACTTTCTAGTCAGAAAGTCATACATATGGAAATAAAGAACAGCTTACCTCTTCAAACAGGAAGCGCAAGATGATATGTAATACAATAAAGGTAGACATGTTAAGTTAAGAAATGGTGACAAGACAAGAACCAGTTACTTAAATCTGTTCATGTCTTGTCAGGAGTTAAAAACAAATGAAAATTAAATTGCGTAAACTCACCATCAATTAGTTGCTTTTGAAATAAACCGGTGATTTTATGTCCTAGATTCATAAACAAATGTTAACTTGCAAAAGTTTACTGTGATTGAAATTGAAACTGTGCTTTGAGGAAGTTTTTTTGGCAACAACTCCAAATGGATGTTGAATGAAAAACTAAATTGTCTAGAAAAGCACATCATCTCGGTTAAGTATGGTCGAGGATTTTTGATGTCGGACCGTTTTTATTCCAAAAAAGGCTCTGAAGTTATGATTGTCCCATCCGCTCATTTCCCCCCCCCTCTCTCTTCACACCCATATTCCTTAACGTTTATTTTAAACGACTCCTTTTGGTCCAAAAATTGATTTGTATAATTTTTTTCCACTTAGGCAAAGGCACGAAAAACTCGCTTTCATATGTAAAAAAAGCAATTCTTATGACTAAGGCATAAGAGAAACCCTTTGACCAACAAGGATAAAACACAACTTCTTAAGTTTGTTAGTTAGCAAACATGTCTGTTTTCTTTATACTGTTCAAACTAATGCGTACAGCTCCTAAATATGGTATCATTCTCTGGACATTATAAAAGTTTACCCTATTAAATTTGATTAATATATGTTTACCACTTACTGACAGGACTATATCAGTTAGAACCTTGATTTAATACATATCCTCCCTAATCTGTACAGCCTCAGTAGATAAACATTATCATTTGATTAGATCGTCCCTCTCCAACATCCAGGCAGATAGAGAAGACGTGATAAATCTTAATAGACCATTGTTGTTATTCTGGGTTCGTCAGAGTCCCATTGTGAATAGGTGGAAAATAATGTTCAATCACGAGTGATAAATGAGGATCAAGTGAGAAGAGAGCTGATAAGATTCCTTCAGTTAATTGATGATTAGCCTCATTTCCATTATTCACTCACCTGAATTTAGACGAACTTTGTCTGTCCGAGATGTGTTGCTGTTGGCACACAAAGAAAAACCACGAAAGTGATAGTGGCACGTATTGCAAAAAAAAAAAAAAAGTCCCTTTTTTCTATTTTAAGTGAGAAAAATTATTGGAAACAGTAAAATGAGAACAGCTATCGTTTATGCTACTGTGAGTCATACTGGATTTGAAGCTGGGGTTATTGAGAAGCTGACCTAAAATCTAAAATGGCTCCTTCAAGTGAAAAACATTACAGCTTCAGAGCTCAACTTGAGATTCCTCAACATGTTCTGTGCACTGGCTTTAGATAGCGGAAGCCAAGGAGACGACTTAAGTGGCCGACCTGATGTTATTTTTTAAATTCTTAAGACAGCCGTGCACAAAATTTGTTTGCAAATGTGTCACTAGAGTGTTTAAATGCTAAAAATGTAGAGAATTAGTCAGATTTTACTGAAAGGAACTGAAGCTGTTAAAACCAATAAAACACCTACAAAGCACCGATAGCCAACAAAACATGGCATTAGCTTACAAAAAAAACAATCACGATCTTGTAAGTGGGAAATCTCCATTGAATTCAGATCTCTGAAATATTGCCTTACTGACACAGAGAGTAACAAAAATCATAGTGCCCCAAAATGCAACAAGAACATGCAATTTAGTGGAAGCAGAAGAAGAAGAAAAAAAGGCACCTGTTATTGCTATTGTCTTTTGCATGACCCAGCTGATGGCTGCTGATGACTATTAGATGTGATTGTTATGGAAATGTTAATTGTGTTTCAGCTAATTGGCCTTTCAGGCAGCTGATTTAATTGCAAAGTCTGTTTTAATATCATAATCACATGAGTAAATGTGATCTAATGTGGCAGCATGCCTGATCAACTGCAGCGCTGCGACCCAGTCTTTGCTATGGCTAGTTAGACAATCCGATGTTCCCAGTCTCTGTCAGCAAGAAGAGTCCATTTGCACGCAGAGCCCCTCCTGATGGATGCTTTTGAATAAAGGCATTTATTCCACGTGTACGTTTCTGCAAGATCTCAATTTCCTGTCATCTAGCATGCTCACCCTCTTTCTTTGCTCAAGTCTGACATTGACAGCAGTGTTCTTTATACTTGCACTCCTGAGAAATTTTGAACTTGGATGTGCCATCACAATATATATATACATATATAAAAAAAAATGGACTGAGAGATAGTCGGTACTTTGTCACTGAATGGATGCTGTGTGTTCTCTTCATCCCAAAGATGCCAAAGGGCTTGTTGTACTGACTGATAAAAATGGCTGCTGCCTCCAGAGACTGCATAAAAATGCAGCACATCAAGAAGATTATCCGTCCCGCTCTCTGTCACTTTCCGTTAGTGCCACACAGTGACTGCAGCAGCCAGGCTTGAGATTCCTCAACATGTTCTGTGCACTGGCTTTAGATAGCGGAAGCCAAGGAGACGACTTAAGTGTTGAAGGGAGAAAAACACCCCCCCAAAATGGGTGCTTTGTTCTTCTCTGTTTGGTCTCTAGAGGAAGAGGGGGAGTCCCATATATCAGATCAGCTGTGGCATAATTGGATGGCTGCAGAGGCAGCGGAGATACTTTGATGAGAATCAGTGCAGGAGCAGGAACACGATAACCCTAGAGACAAGTGGCGTAGGGGTTTCTGTTGGCTGTCTAGATGTGTTTACCATGACGACAGCTTTTGCTTTACTCAAAATAACTGCTATCTCAATGACAAATGTTTTTACGGGTTTAAATCTGCACACAAGTTTGTAACGAGACAAGCCGACATCTGATTCTTTGACTGTAGATGCTTAAAGTGTGATGCTATATTACTGAATAACGACTCTATAAAATTATCATTGCAACTTGAACGGCCCTTTAAACATTTATGACATTCTAATGAATGACATTTCAAAAACAGCACAATAGTTTTCTATGGCAATAAAATGGAAAACAATTCAGACGCAGTTTCTTTTAAATACTGGATGATTATGATGATAATTCTAGATGAGTGATTGAGATTAAGTTTCAGAATAGGCATGAAAAACGGCTATGGAGCTAAAACTGGAGAAAAAACCAACTTTGTTTAAATCCTGATGTGTTCCTTTTATGCACAACTGCGCTTCTACCAGCAAGAACTTGAGATATGGTGGAGACATGCCATCCTGTGAAAGTTTTTAAGATAATTTCAGTGCATTTTATTGGAATTTATTGTGATAGACCAACAGCAAAGTAGTACATAATTGGGAAATGGAAGAACAAAATCACATTTAAAATTTTTGACTAAAAGTCAATACTGATGGAAAAATATTTCCACAGCACGATGCTGCTGACTCCATGATTCTTAATGGGAATGACATTTCCATGGTAACCTGCATTAGTTTCACTTTTTCCTCTTGGCAACTTCAATTTTGGTCCCATTTGACAAAATAAACTAATTTCAGATTTTTTATTTGTGGGAAAACCGTACCATTGTGGCTATCTCTTAGATATTATGTGCTCATTTCTCTCTGTCTTTCATGAAATCAAAATAAAACACTCAATATTTTTTTTGAAAAATTTAATAAAACTTAAGTTCAGTGTCCAGAATCATTAAATTCAGGTTTTCTTTTGCTATAAACATGAAAGAAATATTCCTGCCTATTCCTGAAGCATACGGGTGTAATTTTAAACCTCACCAGCTGGTGGCAGTTGTTTACCATTTAGACATCAGGTGTAGCAACACTCAAAACCACATTAAGCAATTCTGTGTTTGCTGTAGAGCACAGTTAATGATACATTGAGACTCATTCTGATGGAAAATATAAAGTATGTCGCTGAATAGCATAGGAATACAACAAAATAACCTCATATTCTCAACCTCTATTCTCAATAATAATATGCTGAGATGGAAGTTTTAACTTCCCCTCAACCTGCCTGCCTTACATGACTTGAACGAGTTCGGAAAACATTTGCATTTATGCTCTGAAATAGATGGATGGCCTGCACTCATTCAGCGAACAGCCTGTGCATCTCATTCATCTTGCAGCACAACAAAACGAAGCCCTATATCCTGCTGTGCGAAGCCGACACCATATGGAATGTGGTTGTAGACTTGAAATAAAGTCAAGCGAAACACATTTTGTCGTGCTGGGCGCAGATGCATCGTAGCCCCCACACACTGCGTGACTCACAGCTACTGTACGCTCACACATGGACGTGCGAT
Organism: Brachyrhaphis roseni; assembly: GCA_903066815.1. Lineage (NCBI taxonomy): Eukaryota > Metazoa > Chordata > Actinopteri > Cyprinodontiformes > Poeciliidae > Brachyrhaphis > Brachyrhaphis roseni. The sequence goes on along the minus strand of CAEFZY010064351.1, from coordinate 22,939 downwards.
ACGTACAAATGCGCACGCTCAAACACAGCTCCATGGCAAAGCTTATTCCCTCCTCCAGCACCTCAAAAAGCTTTCCTCCCTCTCTGCCTCACACCCTGCCTTCTTTTTGCGTCTCTCACACACACTCTGACTCCCTTTTCCTCTGTGCGGCAGTGACAAGCGGAGACCCCTGTCAGGGATGACAACTGTTCGCCGGATGATGCCACAGAGAGGAGGCAAGAGGCCATAGTTAGGGTGGACGACACTGTCTCCATGTGTGGCAGCATTAGTCCCACACATGACAGATTAAGTGCAGGAAACCCGCTATTTGCATTTCTAGCTCTTAGAAACCCCATGTTTACGAAAAACAAACAAAAAAAACCTGATCTATAAATCTGGGTTAACACACACGTGACATTTGAGGCTGAGAAAAGCACATGCTGTTGCCCTTCTTCCACAGCTCTGACTCACAGCCTGAGTCACAGGCGGCACCCCAAAGTTGGAGGGTTTCCGTCCCCGTGTTCAACTGTTATTAGCCCCTTCTAATGCTTGCATGTGTAAATTTATCTGAAGTATTAATTTAAAAATCTGTTTTACGGACAAATGTCACATCTAAAATTAGTCAATGAGCCGCCAGTCATTTTTTCAAAGACAAGTCTCAAATCTTTGAGGGGTTAGTTCAAGTCAACTTAAGTGTTTCACCCCAAGTCATTTCTCAAACACATGCCATTAAATCTGCCAAAAACACTACACTGGTGTTGGTTGCCAATTTGATCCTTGTACCATTTGTCCTGAAACCTAATTTAAAATGTAAAAATGTAATTGATAACCAACAGTTTTTGAAACTTGACAATATTTAACCCATTAGAAATATAAATGCACATTTCTTTTGTTCAAAGGCAAAAATGAGAAAGATTTACATTGTTGAAATTTGGGAAGAATCGAAGTGATTTTCTTGTCAACATGTCTTAATCCCATACTTAAGCTGACCATTCTATAAAATACCATGTAGTATATTGGAGGGTTTTCTTCCATTCAGTCTAAGCTGGAGGAGTTAATCAACATGTTCTGAATCTACAAAGATGTTGAAACGTATGCTAGACATAACAGAGAACGGGACACAGTAACAGGAAGCATGTTTAATTTGACGAGCAGGAAGTGTCTCAATGAGCTGTATTTACCTTCAACAATGCTTGGTCTATATCTTCAACAAATCATGTCCACCAATATCACGTTTGTAAGGACTGCGAGCATTATGTTGTAATCCTTCAAAAATCCAAGGTCCGGCTAGTTCTCCTGGACTATCCTTCATTCAAAAGCATCAGCCCTGACTGGGTGATAATAGAGAGGATATTGAGGGACAGGTACAACTTACCACAGTAGAGGATACAATAGCTGCATGACTCCATTCTGCACTCTCATTGTCACTTGTATCCCAATGGGGCGCCCAATCCCACTGATACTAGACTGGCAGTTTGCTTGTACTGTCAAATCCATTAGCCATCAGAGCTTATATTTTAATCACTGCAGCCATAAAAACCTTCAACATGTGCATGTTGATCTACTCTACACCACTTTTACATAAGCATATGTGATGAAATCAGCTGCTGACCTTAAAATATGTGGCTAATTGCAAAATAACATGACTATCTGATAAGAAAAGTTAAGTCAGTAATTTATTTTGTCTGTCATAAAAATCTGTTCTCAGATTAACCTTTGATTAGTTCACTGTTGGCCACTTAATAAATAAATGTATGCTTTACAGCTAGGTTTAAATATAGATTTACTATGATCTTTTTAAATTCTCACCAACTCACTGAACTGAATGCTGAAGTCACAGCTTCAAACTGGCAGTTTACAAACTGATAAATACTGTCACAAAAAATTCAAGAGTTCAAAAAGCAAAAGAGAAATGTACTTTTGAAACGAAGGGGTTAAAAAATAAAGGTCAAACATTTGCTTCATGTTTTCACAGTTCAGTCATTCACTAGAAGTTCTCCGGTTTCCTCTGCTTTCCCTCTTAAAAAGAAAAAAAAGTGAACCCTTATCAGTGCTGATGGAGCATCTGCATAGCATGGCATGAGATTTCGTAATGTTATGACATATGAGTAGCACTTACAGTAATTATGCAGCATTGGTGTATATTGCTCTTCTTAGAGCTCTATGTTTTTATTTTTACATGCCCAGAAGAATTTGTGGCAAATTCTCCTTTAATCAAAGAAATAAAACCTCACTGGGGTGAAAGTTGCTTCTGTTTTTTGTAATTGAATCAGCAGCACACATAGCAAAGCACCATCTCTAATTGAGGAAGAATTCGTTTTGCATTTTAATACATAAAATGGTAAATATTGTCATGTATTGCTAAAAGTAGTTAACATCACAACAATTGGCTAATTCCACTGATTTTCTGACTTGCAAATACAAAGTGCTGGCTCGTCTTAGATCATTCATACATCAGCGTTCTCAGATCAGAGTTCTGGCTTCCTAGAGAAATTGAAGGTAAAAATAAAAATACCCAAGACATTGCAAAGCAGATCCATAAAATTATAATAATTGGGCAATAAAACTGTTATAATAACTGTGTAGATATAGAAAAAAGGGGTTAAGCTTTTCACTTGTGAAGTGCTGGCAAAGATATGAAACGTATATATATCTTCAGCTGCAGTCACTGCCTTATTTTCCTCAAAGCCTCTTGCATGTTTGAATTTGAAGCACTACCTGCTTGTAAGCTATCTGCTTTGAACATGAGCGCTGTGCTTGCACTGTATTTTTCAACTTATTGACTCTACACAGCAGCTTTTCCCTGTTGCTGGGGCCAAATGGAAACCGGAGTTAAAAATCAACAAACAGACAGGACATAAAAAAATAAAAAATCTGATGTTTGGTTGTTTTCTACCAAAAGAAAACAACCAAACACTGATTTGGTTTCAATTTAGCTATATGGTTAGTGTTATCTGTAACATCAACTGCACTATAAATCAATTTCTGTCTGATCCAACTTGGAAGATTTTTTCAAGACCGTTGTATTTATGCAGGCACACACCCCTGTGTGTGTTAGCTCTGAGTCTCACGTGTTTTAGGGGACCGCAATAAGGAATTCATGAAGTCATCAATTAATCTGTCACTCATGGGGATGAAAGCAGCTCAGCAGCCCTCGTCTTCAGTGTACACAGCAGATCGGAGCAGACGTGGCAGTCTGTGTGACATGCCAGGTCTCACACAACACCTGAATACAGAGGAGGCTGATTTTTAAAAGGAATTTTCAGGAAGTGCACGTTTGCTGCATAAATACACACTTTACACTCCCACAGATGTTAGGACATTTACACAAACACACACACACATCCCACTAGCGCTTGGCTGTGCTGGGGAAGCTGTTGCCAAGGCTCAGAACGAGTGAGTTGATTGGTCGCCTCTGCTCATCACTACTGAAACTCACCAGCTGGATTGGCTGGTTTCATAAAGGAAGCTTTTCTAGATGTTTTCTCACCTCCTTCTTTACCAACCACTGAATCTCTCATTACGCTCATTACAGTCACACGCTGCGCACCGCTCTTTAATTTGCTCAGCTTCACTGTAGTGTTTTCCCCTCCCCCTTTTTAATTGCTTTTCTTTTTGTACCAGACAAGATAGTGTAAGGCTAATGAGGGGCATGGGCGGGGGGGTAAGGTGAGTGCATCTTCTCCTTGTACGGATCTATCGGCATCGTCATATAAATCCTGAGTCTGGGCCGAAATAATCAAAGCACATTTTTGATTCATATTCCTCTTACTTGTTTGGTTATTGAGTTAAAGCAGATATGACAGAATAGAGTTGCATTGACTTGATTAAAAATCCTCTGTGTCCCCCCTTCCAACCTCCCACTAGTTGTCTGTGGTTTATATCTGTTGATAAGCAGCAATGACAAAATATGTCCTTGTCCCCAGGGTGAGCATGCTTGTGTATTCACATGACCGCAAGCATGTATGTGCATGAGTGTATTTGTGTGCCTGATGCCTGTGGCAGTGTGTGGCTGTGTGTGTGACAGTGCCTGGATGTATGTGCTGAATTAAACAAGGTCACTCAGAGCAAGGATGACTGCTCCAGCAGTCCTCTGATACACACACACACACACACGCACACACACACACACCCCCACACGCATGCACACACGCCCTCTTTATGTACATGGATGGTATAGCCGTTTCAATTCTGCCTCACAAATGAAAGGATGAAAGGACATACCCTGAAAAAGATGAGTGGTTATGTAACTCTGTAACTCTGTACATGGGTCATAATTGAAAAGTCGATGTACTTCAAAAATCAGGTTAGCTTTGCGAAGAAGAATGGGTAAAAAAAACCAAACTACTAGAATGAGGCAAATGAAATGTGCTTATTCCTACTCACAAGATATGACTCAAAAAAAATATATATATTTTTTTAATATAGTGTACATTCCCAACTTAAGATGACACGATATTGATTGGTGTTTGCAAACCAGCCAATCCAAAAGCACCATTTATTTTAAGTGGGACTAATCGGCTGAAATAAGACTAAAAGATTCACAGGAAATAAATCTAAATGGACAAAGAACATAACACAAGAATAAACCTAAAAACTAAACCCAAAGGAATGAAGCAATATGGCAACACCTTTCCAACAATAATTAACAAAGAAAAATTTAATATGGCAAGACCTAGCAAACAAATGAACAAAAAGGAAATGATCAAAACACAAATGAAGACCAAAACCCAAATACCCAAGGGTAACATCCCCAGAGGTGAAGCTGAAGCAGTTCAAACATCCAGCTCTGCTGTTATTTTTCTTCAACAAATAAATCTCATTCATGGGGAATCACATTTAACCTCTTCCCTCAATGCCGACCTACGGCTTGTGTCAGGCAGCAAGCATTTCCTGAAACCCACAAAGTAACTCCTAAGTTAAAGATAGTGTCACAACCACAAATGTCTAGTTTGATGTACCGCTGTGTTGTACGTTTAGGTATTGCAGTCAATTTCTTGATAGATATGGTTCTAATTGATAGGAGTCTGGCAAAAATGTGATATCTGTTGGTATACGTTTGTACCAACATGTATCACATTTACTTCTTATGACTTAAAATTAAGAGTCAAAAGGGCCTTGGGAGGTTAACTTTCAATGTGAAAGTTAACATTGAAAAATTCGATCAAGGCTTGGATAGTTAGCCAAGTTATATCCAAGTAATATCCAAGAAAATGCTAATATGGCCATATGTTATCGAATGGATATCAGAGAAACATTCCGTTCTCTCACTATTTAAGTGGAAAGAATATTTTTGATCCACATACAGCACCCATAATTATCCTCAACCCCTCTCCAAGAAGTAGTCTTATGTTGTGAAAGGAGAGCAGCGCAGCACGGGCTAACGGGAGGCCAATTATTGCTAACTATATGGCGTATTTCTGTCGCTGCTTTTACATGGCATTCAGGGTTAAATGCATTCCATCATCCTTTACAAGTGCAGGTAAATGCGTTGGTGTTATTAATAGGATGCCGTGTTCCCTTCTATCAGTGCCGTCGCCCCTCGTATGTTTACTGCACCTGCTTGTTCACCTCTCTGATGTCAGGAAGCAAGGTTTCATGATAGGAAAGATTTCACTATTCACTTTAAGTATTTTCACTGTCTGTCTGCATGTGTGCTGGGATACGCACAGAGAAATTGCAATGACACTTCTTAATGATTTAATTGTATGTTTTAAAATGTAAAAATGTAAAAGTAGGTAAAAAAAAAAAAAAAAGTTATATCCTGGCTTTATAATACAATGTGCCAATAAATCCTGCACATAGAGTGGCAAATGAAATGTTGCTCTCATTATTATGTAACAGTACTAACTTTGGGATTGGCTATTTTTTGTGATTTTGGGCAAAAACGAAATATGAAAAAAGTACAATACATAATCATGTGCACATAATGTCAATAAATTGTGACACCTTAAAATTCAAAGCCCTTTTGAAAAGATATATCCCAATTACACACTACTGCCTGCATTTTGTTTTAATAGCGTAGGAAGACTGCCATATGAAAATAATTTTGTCACTTCACATTTGACAAAATAGTATACACAGTTTAGGATTCACTCAACTCAGCATGCTGGAGACTTGAAATTTTACAGGTGAGAGATCAGAAATGTCACTTTTGGATGATCAATCAACTTAATACTACTACTACTACCAATAATAATAATAATGCAGACAAACACTATAGCACACCTTTATCCCAAACCATCTGCACTATTCAGAACAGATGCAAAAAAGACAGACAACTGCTTCAAATTACCTCAAAGATGTGACTGAACTGGATATTCCACAAAAAGTTTCCTATATTTAAGAAATTACAAGATTAGAATAAAAGTATATAACACATTGTTTATTACACTACCAGTAATAACCTAATGAATGTTACAATGTCCACAATTGAAAAATATGACCATGTTCTTTCTATTTAATACTGCCATACTCATGAAATCAAACCTTGACTTTTTCCACTCAAGAACAGTTTTCTAGCACTGTAAATAATGCATGTGCTTCCTGGAAGTAAAGTTGTGCCATCCAACCCTTGTCTGAATCTCAAGTAGGACTGGTGGTTTGCCCAATGTCACAGACTCAAAAGACTCTCACTCCTAACTAGGTCAGAAGCCCCCTGCATCACCTGTCAATGCACAGCAAAGCTTAACAGACCTAATGATAAGCTATACGTCACTACGGAAACGCCCCTTAAAATTAAGGCTTACTTTGGTAGACCCAGCTGACCGCCCAGAATTTCCTTTTTTTTACGCCTGAGTTTGTGGTGGTGTTAAATTACCTTCAAGTCACACAGTTTCTCTGACTCAAAAGTGAAGCATTATATTCTTTCTTTGAGACGCTTTCTGAGTTGCTAACAGTCTGACCGAACGCCCTTGTTTACTGGGTTTCTGAATTGATTTGCAGTTTTTCTATTCTGGAGAGACTACATTAAATGCACCAGTGGCTTCCTGAAAACAGCTTTGTTGTTATCAGTAATAGAAAAAACATACTCCAAACAATCTCCTTTGCTGTAACTACTTAAACCAGGAATTTTTCCTGCCATTTCCAACAACGGCCTCAATTTTCTTTAAGCACAGTCTCCACGTTCAATTTTCATCTCGACACTGTGAGAAGGACATGGCAAAGGCATTCTACCAGAAGAAGTTTACAATGGTTTTCTTTAAGCCACTGCTGCTGAACACTGACAGTAATCAGCCGCTTCAATCAGAGTTTCAGGAAAGTAAAGTCAGCTTAGAAATGCGTTTTCATTGCCTTAAAGCCGATTCTGTTCTCATAGAGTTTTATAGAACAATGCAACTTATGCTAGAAACCTTAAGAATGGACAGTGATGCAGGCCAGAGTTAATGGGAAGATAGTTGGGATAAATGCAGAACAGAAAGATTTATGATAGAACGGTTAGGATCAAACTGTATTGATAAGTGAGAACAGCCCAGTAAAAGTCTAGATTTAAATCCAGTGGAGACTTTGTTTCAGGAATTCAAAATGGATCTCCAGAAACAAATTTCAAGAAAATAAGTAATAATAAAAAATACATAAAAATTCTGGATGGATGGATGGATAAAAATGCCTTAAGTTTGTATTTAGCCCATTTTCTCTAAAGAAAGAAGTAGCCAAACCTTATTTTATATTTTAGCCACAATACACAACAAAAGGGGAAAATTGGCCATTTTTGTCTGTCTTTGCTCTCTCCTTATTTCCCAATGTCATTTTCATGAGGAAATTGACAATATAGTGTGAAGAGACACTAATTTGTGATTGTTGCTTTTTGCTTATTGCATTCAGGACATGATGTATGACAACCTCAAAAATGTCAATGAAGCTTATTAACTTCCTTCCAAAACTAGTGACCTCAAGCTTCTGCCCTCTCAAACATAAGAGCCTCAACCAACGCTCCAACATTATAACTGCTTGTAAAAGAAGTTTTAATCAGGACTTACGATGTTTTAACAGCACCTACAGAAGATTTCTGCACAACAGTTACTTTTCTTTGAAGACGTGCAAAATATTGCTATAAATTTAATTTAAAAAAAAATAAAAATACAATAAGCGAACACTAAGAAACGATTTAGAACTACTACTAATGATAATTGGACAAGTTCAAGAAGCCTAACATTAAGATTGTAGAGCTCCCAACCTCAAACCAGGTTTAATTTTGAAAATGCTTCTTAATGAAATATTTGATCAGACAAGGGAAACACCAAGATGTTTGGCCACAATGACATTAGAAAGTGTAAGACTCAATTTAAAGATTTTAAACTTAAGAAACTGCCGCCCATCAACTATGCCGTTGGCTGTATTATGCGGACTCGTTTCACAGCCAGTGGCAATCATGCATTGTGCAAAGTGGACGAATAATTAAGGATGGACATTTGCAAATCTTTAACTTGTCCTCAAATTAAGAGGCAGCGTGTTGAAATTCAGTTGAGTGTTCCCTGATAATAGTCAAACACATCAGTCACGTTTTTGGAATGGATACAGTAGGTTGCAATTTGAAGATAAAAACACCTTGTATCTCAACCTCAACTCTAAGTTTGTGGAAAATGCACGACAGGAAAATGGGAGGAATTCGGAATGGGAAATTATGTATGAATATTTTGAATTTTGTAGGTCTGGAAATTAATTTATATAGTTTATGTGAAAAGGAATTAATAGGAGGACAAAGCCACGCTACAAAACCTTATTTAACTGTTCACCTCAATGATTCCATGTGTAAATGTATGGTTTGATTACTCAACCAGTGAAGCCTTCATAGCAGAAAAAAATATATTTTTCTCATTCTTTCAGCTATTCCAAACACACAAAACTCCACCCTCTCCATGCAACCCATCATTGCATTCACAGCAATAATTTCTGAGTTTTGTGTGGGTGTATAATACATTCTTATCAATATCTCTTCACTTAATAAATGCACTGTCTTGCATTTCATTCACAGTCACTAGCGGGGCCGAGCTGAAACTCATCGATCGCTACACTCACGCTCGCCTGCAGCCGTTGGGTTTGAGATGTGTTCTGTGCAACGGGCAAATGAGTTCAGTGACGGTAACAATGCCGCAACTCTGCAGAGTTCTGTTGCCGCCTCACCTTGTAGCAACGCTCAACCTTGTTTTGATAATCCTTGGAAGGGGTAATGGGAGGTAGCAAAGGAGGAAAGGTTGGGAGGGTGTGCACTGAGAGAGCTGCCGACACTCTGGGATGAATGTAGTAAGGGTGTGTTTGTGTTGAGGAGAGGGAATGGGGAGGGAGGTGTGGAGTAAAGAGGAAAAGAAAGGGAGCCAGAAAGGTCACTAGGCAAAAATGATGAAGTCATCTGTATTAGATTTTCTGCAGCTGCAGCCTGGATGAAAGCTGGCTGCTCGCCAGAGAAGGTGCAATGCCTTTATTTGCAGCCAGAGCTACTCTTTCTTTAGAGGCTCATCATTTCTGTTAGATGTAGACTGAATTTTAATCAATATTTTAGTTTTTTTGTCCACATCACACTACATCTGGGGCAAAAATTCTCAAACGCAACAGAAATAAATATCCTTTTGCTGCTTGTTTTCATCCCATCTGCCAACAAACAAGATTTCCTTTCATGTTTGTTTTTCAGTTTGTCACCGGTGTCCAGGGGCACGCTGTGAAAATTCAATAATTGTTCCCAAAAAGTTTGGACACCGACTTCCTCCAGGGTGTTGCATCGTCTCCCCCTGCCCTCCTCTGTGCCTGCTAAACCAGTGATGCAACAAATTGGCAATCCACTCCGTTGCCCAAGACAGCTTTAAGTCTGTCGCTGACACAGACAAAGACCCGTTAATGGGATCTTTCTCAGCATCATCCTAGGGTAATTACAGATTAATTTGTACCTATATGTGTTTTAACTAAAAAAACAAACAAACAAAAAAAGAACCACAAACACTTTTAGTCAGTTTACACCTAAACATGTAGTCAGTTGTGATAAAAAAAAAACCCCAAAAAACTTGTTTATTCTGCTGATGTTGCTTTTCTTACTAATGAACATCAGGTTTAATTTTGATGCTAAAACAGCAAAGCCATTTTCTCAGATTGTCAACAGTTACCTAACATGGTAATGAAGTGGTGAAAATGTCCCAGCCACCTTTTTTGGATAATTACATTTACACCACATTGTCAAAACACTTGCCATCTCACTAAATCATCAACTGCAGATTTTCTAGTCAGATGGTGAGTTTCCTCAATTTTCTATGACTCTATAAATGGTGATAATTTAAAAGACACTTTAAACAAACGCATAAAAAACAAGAAAATACTATTTATGTATGGAAAACATTTGCAAATAATGCTTATCCTTTTTCTTCAACAATTTGTGCCCGTATGTGTATTTTATGCATTTGACCGCAATGTCTGCAGGTGTACTGATATTAAACACAACTGTAGCTCAGAGTAGTAGGTGCTAAAGGACCTCACTGTTGGTGAGCTGAGCCAAATGAGCCGCATATAAACAAAATTTAGTAGCAATACCCCAGTAAGTTAAAGAATATTGGTAGCAGTATTGCTGTCATCTCATGACAAAAAGGCATTAAAACGAAATTGGATTTTAGGTAGCACATAGTTTTGGGTCCTTGTCTCATTTAACCCCCAATAAACCGAGGCTCAAACCATTAAAGCTAACCTTAGCCTCACTCAGCCTTGAACCCCTCCAAAGCTGAGAGCTGAATCAATCCAAAAACAGCCTGGGCAATTTTTATGGCTGTCCCCATTTTTGCTGCGTAGAGCTGGATGCACTCAAATACGTCAACTAGTTCTGTTCGATAGAGTTTTCCTGGAAAATATTACATGGCTCTGCAGGATGTATGTAGTCTGATCAATGATTTTTCGCAAGAAGAGGTTTGTTGTAGATGTCCCAGTTACTGTATGTTCTATTCGCCACATGGATCAGTTTGTTACAAGAGTAACAAACCATAAAGGAAGCAGGATTGCAAAAGGTCAAAGAAAAGTTTTATATGGATAAAAGGTAAGGAACATATTTGGTAACTTTTGGGTGCTTGACAAAAGTGTTTAAGGTAAACATTTTACTCAAAGATTTAAAAAAATATATATATTTTTTTTTTAGCTCTAGTAATCATATAAAAAACATAGCTCACCTACTCAAATGTTCCAGTATATCTCTAAATGTTATGTAATCTCTTGCTATTATGTAGATCTACTATATGCAACATTGAAGGGTCACTCACCTCAGCATGCTGAATGCTATGTTTATCCAGTTAGCTCTAAAATCTACAATGCTAAGTATTGTCCTCAAAAAGAAACTGCCACTGATCCCAATATACCCAATCCCTGAAAATACTCTAACTTCCATGAAATGAACAACTTTACTTTTTTGGTTGATTTTACTCAACTTAAGATCAGGAGTCGGCATAAAATTCTTGACAATACTTGAATTTCCATATCACATAAATGTTGACATTCAGCTCATTTTCATCCTTGTACATTTCATGGTCACGCCTGCCTGATACACCAAATAGCTGTGCCAGTCTGATTATTGTAATTCTCTTTTTGGTGTGCCCAACAACTATCTATTCATGAATTGTTGGGCACAACAATTCATGAATAAGCAAGTTATAAAACCTACTTATAAGTGCATTTTAAAAGTTTTATTACTTATAAAATGAACTTATGAGAAATAAAACTTAATTTTTATTAATTATTTTTTAAAGACTAATCACTTTCTACCCCTTTCTACATAACTGCCTGCTTATAAGTACTCCATACAACCCTGCAAGTAAAAATGAAAAACTAGCCTGTAATACTACAGGCTAGTATTACAGAGGGTTCTCTGAGATCTCAGATGTGACGTTGACAATCATAACTTCTGACAAATGGTGCATAAATAAATAAAGTTTTCAGGACAAGCAACTTTCCTATTAAAAAGCTTTGGGCCAGGCATTTCTATCCTGTGCTAGCTTTTGCCAGTTTCATTGTAAGGAAGGTGAGTAAAGTGCAGCGTAAGAGCACTTTTGTTGTAATGATGAAATAGATGTTGATGACAATGCTTTTATAGAAGCTGACACAGCATATCGTTTCTCAATATATATCTCAGAAGGGAGGACAGTCGGTTTGTGCTTAATCACCCGTTTTAATGCTCGCCCTTATAGCTGCCTTCAAAAAGCACTATAAGAGTGTGAGCAGTAACTGCAAGAGGGTACCTTCCATCAGTTAGCTCTTTGAGTAAAATCAATGCAGTCGTGCCTCAAGTGTCGACATGGAAGATTATTTCAAAGCTGTAAGGACTGGGATTCTGCCTCCCGTACAGTTTGAACCCTTTTACTTTCTCAAGAGCTCTTTGCATAACTCGGCATGATTGGCTGAAATTTCTCAAATGGAGATCCGAGCAGCTTGATGGGCTGCTGCGACATCACTGCAAATGTCAGTCCAGGTTAAATGAAGCTACCGATTGCCTAGCAACATGTCATATAGACATGTATGTCGAGTGGTATGGGTACATTTTGGAGATAAAAAAAAAAAAAAAAAGTAGGAGTTTGTCACATCTGTTGTGCCTTACAACAGTGTTTCCACTAATTCAACTTTTTCACATTGTCAGTTTACAAACATCCATTAATTTTATGTAATAGATCAACACAAGGTACCGTATTTTTCGGACTACAAGGCGCACCGGATTATAAGACGCATAAAGCGAAACAAACTAGTCGGATAAGTCAGACTTTATGCAAATCATTAACTCTAACTGTCAATATTACACAAACCTTCTTCTAAAAATCCATCAAATTCCTCGTCTTCGGTGTCGGAATTTAACAGTTGGGCGATAGTGGCATCAAGCAAGCCCGGATCCCTCTCGTCATCATCCGATTCAGTCTCATTGCTGTTGCTTAGCTGTTCAGAAAAAGTGGTTTGCCACTCCAAAACAAGTCTGTCTAGACAGCATAGAAAGCTGACTAAACAAGGTTTCTGACCAGCAGCGATTATGCTTCGACAATCAAGGGGAGTGGCTTCGTCGCTTACCAAAGTCGTAATAAAACATACACTGTTCATACATAAGGCGTACCGGAATATAAGGCACATCGCTGATTTTTTTTTAAATATAGGGATTTTATGTGCGCCTTATAGTCCGAAAAATACGGTAATCAAATATTGTGAAAAAGAAAGATCAAACATACAGCTTAAGAAAAGTTTGTATTTTTATACCATTAAAACGTGGTGGTGGCAGCATCATACATCACTTTTGTTTAGCAGGGAAGCTGCTGAAAGTTGGTGGAAGGATGAAACTGTATACCAAGTAAATTTGAAAACTAACTCACAATTTTTGTTCCATTCATCAATTTAGCACTAATTTGCGTTGATCACATAACCGTCAACTTCACTGAAGTTTGAAGTTGACGGAGAGACAAAAATAAAAAAAAGTTTTTTAAATCATCCAATAATTGATATGAATATTTTTGAAGCAGTGTATATCCAAGTGGTGGCTCCACAGACTGAAACAAAATTTTCCAGAGAAGATAGGCACCCGGTAAAAAAAAAAAAAATGACAACGTACATTATTCATCACATCAACACTGACGAATTAAGTGCCCTTAGCATAGCAGAAGATAAGACGAGGAGGAATGTAGAAATACAGCATGCCTAGAGGCCTCTCCATCACACCGTCGTAAACCTATATCACAAGGACTGGCTGGTCTTTCAACACAAATAAATCATCACACTAATATGATTGTTTCATGGTGGCTGACCATAGGCTTCTTACAACCACATTCACACACTGAAAGAAAAAAAAAAATTGCTGGAAACACTGACACTGAAACCGCCCCATCCCCCACGCGGTGGTCCAGTTCTACCGACTCCGACAAGGCAGAAAGCAATTTCAGCCGCGAGTTACAAGCGTTATTACAGGTCCTGATGGGAATAAATGGGGGGACCTGGGAGCTGGACAGGGTTATGCCTCACATTCTTTGTACCGCTTTCTGGGTCAGGTGTTTTCTTTAGACTCTCCAGGCCAAGTGGCTTTGTGGCGTGAAGGCACACAGAAACGTGCATACTCAATCACAAGCGCACGAACTTGAGGTAAGCACTGGCAACGGCAATTTCAAAAGTTTGTGTTCAGGAAGAGAGGTTAGTTTTCTGCATCGCATGGGTCACCTGAATTTATTAACTGATAAAGGTGCCAGCAAGGGCATCCCGTTAGCAGCATCTTGCCTTATGTACAACTCCTAAATTAATTAACTGCCACTCTGAGGAAATAGTAGATAAAAAAATAAATAATACACAGTCTTACAAAACACTAGACCAACACAAAGTGCTGCATAGCTGAAGCAGAGGGAAAAAGTATTTCTAATTTGCAAAATGTCCAATATTCAGCGGCATCCATCTTCTCAGCTTTCCTGTCTCTATTAAAGAAAATCATCCCCACAGCATGATGTTGCCCATTTCACAGTGGAGATAAGTGGTTCAAAGTACATGGGGTGGTCAAAAAAAGTTAAGCTTTGGCCTCATGTGATATACAAAGTATATTCTAGGTTTTCTGTAGCCTGATGATGCCACAACCATGTCTTATATGGGTGGATTATTCAGGGTGATGTGCACCTACATTTTTTTAATAAAGACTAAAAAGTTTGATTTTGGTGCCATCTAATAAGACCACCTTTGCACATGTTCATTGTGACCCCACCATATTTCACAGTGGGGACAGGGTGTCCAGGTTCATGTAGAGTCCTGGTGTTCAGATGGACTCAATTGACTTTTTAAAGGCACCCCAGTGCAACCAAACTGCTTTCACTTAGAGGGATCAGATTAAAGGAGGGGAAAAGCAAAGCCATGCCACAATTTTCAGATTTTTATTTAAAAAAAGATTTATGCTATATTTTGGGTTTTGTGGTTGTATCGTGGCAAAACAAAAAAAAAAAAAAGAAAAGGCGTTCAAGGGCCGTAAATACGTTTGCAATGTGACTTGCAGGCAAAGATGCAGCTGGAACTTGTTAGACGATATTTGATGTGTTCTACCTTTGATATCTGTCTAGTCATTAGTGAACACAGTCATCTACAAAAATAATAAAATAAAAAACAAAACAAAAACAAAGACTTGCCCTGCAGCTGTAACAACCAGGAGGAAATGAATTTATGTTCTGCTCGACAATAATTAGCTACATTTAATAGCAGTTCTTCTTACTGCGCAGAATTGTTTTGACATTGGGAGTTCTCAGAAACATTCTTGTGTCCAAAAAGAATCCATTCAAAAATTAATTAGTCTCGCCATGGCTGCAGCATCACTGCAAGGGCAAGCTGCTTTAATTAACATGGTGAGAGCTTAAGTTATTCAGACTGTTAATTCTCTGTGATGCTGCACAAGGCAATAAATGTACACACACACACAATTCACCCAAATAAACACTTGTACATAAGGCCAGGATTTATTCATGTATGTAAATAAACAGCGATGTGTATAATTATGTGGACTGTATACAGAGGTGCAAAATGTGGATAGGAAAATAAAAATATTTTAAACAGTAAAATATCTTCCAGCGTTATTAGCAATTATCTTGAGGCACTCAGAGACAGAGAATCTAGCCTGTGCATGTTTTCAAATCCCATCTCCTCCGTGGAAAAAAAAAAAAAGATAATAATAAAAAAACTTTTTTTGCAGTGGACATCCAGGAACACAAAAGGACCCCCGGGTAATAAAAGTCATTCCCTGATGTTGCAGCTTCAATCTTTCCGCCACTGTGAAGCCTCATTGATGAGTAAATAAAGTAAGCATGCAGTTGCTTGGCAGCTGTTTCTCTCTTCAGGTCGGGGTCAGACTCAAATTTATCTTTCTCTGATTATAAAAAGAAACTTGCACCATTTCTTAGGGTGAGTCATGCATACAAAATACAGTGAGGCCAAAAAAAAAGGCCCTCCTGCACCCACTCCATTTACAGGTTTCTTGTTTTTTTGTTACTGATGCTTCAAACCAAACAAGTTTTAAAATAGCCATTTCATTTAGCCAGTGTACGAATGACCCAAATCAATCTGCTGAAATGTGAAAATGTCTTTTCTTTCTTGCTAAATCATTGATTTACTGTGATTAACCAATATTTTTTACTCAGTTACACTAGCCTCTCAATGTACAACCTTAAGAATAACCCCCCCCCATGTAAATCTACCCTGACTGAGCCGTAAGTAGGCTTGAAGATCTTAAAAGGCAATACATTATGCTTCAATTTAAGTTTGGATGAATAACATAATTGCTACTCATCAGTTTGAAAAGGTTAATTAGGCATTTCTAAGGCTTTGAGACACCAGTTGAACATGGAGCGGTGGTGAACTGACCATAAAGTATTGGCTAGCAGAACTAGGCTACTCCTGAGCTCACACTAATTATGAGTCCAGGAGGCCACAAAAGGACCAAAAGCAACATTTGTAGTTTTAAATAGTGTTTAAAACTACTACACTATTTCGATCATATTCTGTTTTTTTCCTTCCCTCAAACCTCTAGACCAGGGGTGGGCAATCCTGGTCCTCGAGTGCCGGTGTCCTGCAACTCTTAGATATCTCCCTGGTCCAACACAGCTGAATCCAACAGCTGGATCACCTCCTAAGTGCAGTCAAGTTTTCCAGAGTCCTGCTAATGACCTCATTATTTGACTAAGGTGTGTTGAAGTAGAGACACATCTAAGAGTTGCAGGACACCGGCACTCGAGGACCAGGATTGCCCACCCCTGCTCTAGACTGCTACAGCAGATTTCTGTTCACACCGAGCCAGGTTCAGCTGATGGTTTCTTCCTGTTAAAAAGGAAGTTGTCCTGCTCACCATCACCAGATGCATGCTCAGTATAAGTGACCGCTGCAAAGAGTTTCAATACAGTCAGATGGAAAACTTTAGAATAGAATAGAATATTCTAGAATAGAAAACTGTAGCCTTCTACAGTTTTAACTGGCCTAAAACTGTAGAAGGCTACATGATTTTGTAAAGTACCTTGAGATGAAAATTCTTTCAATTTGAATTACTGAACTGAATTAGTGCTTTGGTTCAAATATTCAAATATGCATGCCAATTCTAAGAAAGCAGTAATAGACATCTTGTTTATCTTACACACAGCACGGAAATGAAATCCTGGCCTGAACACGTCTCAAATAAAAGTATTATTCAGCATGCTCAAGGCTTTTCTTGAGCATGCTTTCTCACTATTAACATATCAGGATTTCTGTCAATTTTTTTGGCAAATACAGTGGAGATGTGAAGGTCGGTCTCGGATAAATCCTCAGAGCAGATACGAACACACATCGTTCACAATTGCTGATTCAGTCAGTTTGTTGAATATGCATCAGGCCGTGATTCCAAAGGCCCCTGAGGTCCACTCAGGGTAATTAAACAAAATATGATCAACAATGGGGTGTTAAAACATCTCAACCTGAGACCGCAGTTTAGCAGCTCTAGAAAATGCTGCAGTTCTGAGAAGGAGGAGAGGAAAAGGCCAGTAGCAGATCAAAGGTCAAGAAATGTTAGAGAGACCCATTAAGAATGTTTTATTGGGTTTTTTAAAAAAAAAAAAAAAGAAAAAAGTTTTTCACACAGCAGTTTGAATTTGAGAATGCCCTTGAAGGCCTCGTTAAACCGCTGCTGCAAGTCGTGCTTCATAGAGGTTTTAATTATGTTCTGTGTTGCTATTCAGAAATTTTGGACAAAACTGGAGTTACATAGCACATTTCATGTATTAAAATGCGATGCACGCTTCAGGTGATAAGACAGGTTGCCTGGTCTCAAGCCTCATCCGTGATAATCAGGAGAGGAATAAATACAAAAGCTGCTTTCTGTTAATTTCCCTCCTGACATACCTATTGTTTTTAATAATAACCGTTTCTTAAAAACACTGATCCCCTACCAATTTGCTCAGTGGGAAGTGCAAGCTTTAACAATGGATACTTCCTCCTTCTTTAGATTTTCTTCGAGTGTTGTTCTTCAAACAGAATCAGCTCTATTGGCCAAGAGTGTGTCCAAAATCAAGGAATTTGACTTTCCTTTTCAAAAGCATAGCCATGAAGCATAAATATATAAACTTTAGAGGAAATAAAATAAGGATGAAGGAACAATATGTACAGGAATTTACAGTCAATGTTATAAGAAAGAAAGCAGATTATTGTGACAGTGCAAAAAAAAAAAAAAAAGCTTACTTTGAGTCACAGTAGAGTAGCTGACTACTCTAGCTGTAAAGTGTTCATTATGTTCAGAGAAACAGCCTGGGGAAAGAGACAGCCTCTGTGGCAGCTGGTTTTTGCAAATAGCTTTCTGTCCTGCCCAGTTGAGAGTAAAAGTTTGGGTCCAGGGTGTGTGGGGTCTGCAAAGACGTCGGCTGCCCTTTTCCTGACCCTAGTCTTGTACTAGTTCTGGATGGAGAATATGTTTTTCCTTATTATCCGTTATATAAAGGATGCTAACATTGTTTCCGAGCTTCAACATATTGTAAAGAGAGAGAGAGAGAAAACAAAAAACACGGCTGAAACAAAATTGACACACATTTTCCTGTTTACATTGAAGCTAGCGTGAAATGCAGCGCAGCTAACAACTACACAAAGTTAGAAAAGCAGTAGTTTAAAACACTCACTAGTTATTGCACCAAAACTGGTGGAATTTATATTCATATAACTTCTTGTTAGCTGCAGTAATAGCATGGGGGCAGTTGAAAAAAGAAACCACTGAAACAAATATCCGTAAAGGCCAGCATTAGCACTCCATCGAAGCTCATGACTACAGAAAGTTGGAAAAGTATTAACTTAATTTATTTAATGCATTTCTTGATTTTTACAAGAAACAAGACAAGATTTTTACAACCATTGTCGTAGATCATGTTTAGAGTACAGTATGGAAATTTCTCCAAAAATGAGTTGCTGGTTACCAATGCTAGCACACTAGTAAGGAAAAATATATATATTGGATGTTCTAAAAGTTGCTTAACAATTTAGATGTAATTATGATGAAAGCATTGAATGAGATTAATACTATCATGAAATAGACAAGAAAGTTAGACTGGTTAGTTTTTTTTTCATACTTCAGAGCAAAATATTAATATAAATTGATGGCAAACCATTAGGCTCCCAAAGAAAGAATGATAACATTTCTGTGAAAATTGAAATCTGCTTCTTGTACTGATGCAGGTTATCTTTGTCTGATACAAAAGTTTGTTTGGTGATTTGAAACATTAAAGTGCGACAACAAAAAAAGAAACTGAAGGAGTCTGTAAAGTGGGTAATTATATTTTCCGCACACAATGAAGATCGATAGAAGATCAGGTCTAAAACGCTGTTCTGTGGTTATGTCGCCATGATTCCACCTAGTTATACATCCTTTATCTCTTTCTAAGCTGCTTTCAGCTCAATTAAATCTACAATTCAATTGTCCTGCCTACTAAAAAAATGACTGCAATCCTCTGTGGATTTGTTGTTCTTTTTTTGCCGTTACCCATATGGGCTCTTTTTTCCTTTTTTTTTTATAGCCATAAAAAAGGAAGAAAAAAAAAAGATTTTCAGGGTCACACCTTTGCTAAGCCTTTCTCCGTCTATTTTTCCTCTCTGTTCAGGGACACTGTCATCTGCCTCTAAATTAGGCTATTCCATGTCGCTGCCCAATTGCCCAACAGCATGAAGCTCTGATCACAGCAGTTTAACTGTGCGAGGGCTTCAGCATGCTTTTAATTCCCACAGTAAACCATCTGTGTGAATGAGGACTGCATTTGTTTTGGATTTTGCGTTTGTCAGTGTCTTATCCTCGCATCTGCAGACAAATATGTCTTATTCATCCCTCTTGGATGTTTTATTTCTTCCCGTTGCTTTCTCTTTTAGCTGGAGCTAAGGAGACAGCTGTCTTTTCCACTATTTATAGATCACAGTTTGTCCTTATTTTTCGATTTTTCATTCTTTTTATCTCTTTCATTTCTCCTCACCCGGAACTCGGCTGGCTAACCGCATGAGCCGACTGTAAGGCTGCAATCAAACGAGCTCTTGCTAAACCTCCTGGGGTTCTTCTGACATTAAACACACACACACACGCACAGAAACATAAAAAAAAGTGTTCATTTTCTTGGTATTGCGTGCACATCTGTAGATACACACTACATTACTAGAAGCAGGTCAGAATCAAGCACCCACTCGCTAATGATCTCAAAATTATATGTTGCGCCCGTTTTTAAATGGCTCTTTTCAACAAATTATTCAAAGTCCCACGTCTTCTTCGGGATTTCTGTTGAGCAGGGGAAAGGTTGTGGTATAAATTCAGAATCTGTCTAATACCGAATGGATTTAACTAAATTCGTCATTCATGCTAACTTGTGTGCTGCACAGGAGGAAGCAGTTTCTTACAGGCTCAAGTGAAAACCCAACTCATTAAAAGGGATAAAGAGAGCAATCCAACATTACCCACAGCCTACAGCCAAATGGGTGCTTGTTAGGGGTAGTAAACAGGTATGTTCCCAGTCAGTGTGTGAGTATGATAAGTCGTGATGGGAAGGGAACCCGAGTGCATCTCCAAGCCAGATTTACTGGCAGTCACACAGACTGAGGATCGCAGAAGTCGGTTTAGGTGAGTCATTCATCAGCGCTGCATTAGCTGGAAAGACAATTTCAAAACACGGTGGGAGTTCGAGGAGACGTGTCGCAAGGAGATGGATTTGCATTAATTCTGTCTGATTTCAGACTCTTCTCAATAAAAAGGATTTCATGAATATATTCAAGGATTTGAATAGAGGTGTCCAAAACAGACTGCAGAAAAACACTCTTGTTTTCCCAGCAGAGTGTGTCAACTTTGACAGTTTATAGTTATATAACCTTCAGAGAGGCGGGAAGAGTAGCCAAAAACTGACATGATGCCACTTGTCAATCATTCTAGGAAGTTTATCAGCAACTGACCAATCATTGGTCAAAATTTGTCCTGAAGTACACGCCCCTTATCTGGAGGAACTGAACCTTCGTCAGCATTGCCAGGGTTCATCATCATAATGCACAGTGGTCATAGAGATTTCGAGGAAAATAATAAGAAATCATGGACAAATCATGTCAGTGGGGAACATACAATCCCGACAGCCATTACCCAGAGGATGTAGAGGGCATAAAATTTTTTATTAGGTTTCCAAAACCCAAATGGTGTCTGGAATAATGCAAGAAATGGGACAAGGCCTGCAGCCTACCTCATGTCCAGTAGAATGAAACTGATCAAAGGCAAGCACCACATGTTCATTTGCACAAAGGTAACTGTTAGTTTTGTCACAATGACACTGTATGACAGTCAAATCAAAGATCGAGGTAGTTATGCTTGATTTTATGTGTGTAAATTCCAAAGGTACTGCTATGGCAGTATGATAACATGTGCAGTAAATGTGGTATTTACAATTAGGCATCTTTCCTGTTTATTTTTAAGCATTTTCCTGAAGGCAGATTTTCATAAGCTTGTACTATTTAAGTGATTACTCACC
This sequence comes from Brachyrhaphis roseni, assembly GCA_903066815.1. Taxonomy (NCBI): domain Eukaryota; kingdom Metazoa; phylum Chordata; class Actinopteri; order Cyprinodontiformes; family Poeciliidae; genus Brachyrhaphis; species Brachyrhaphis roseni. The sequence continues at coordinate 1,514 of CAEFZY010064351.1, read as the reverse complement.
CACTTTGTACATGCAAAATGCGTCCGACACAGCTTTCACACTCACATCCAATGGGACTTTTTGTTTTCACTCTTCATCTGACTTGGGCTTTAATGCTGATTTCGCCGTCGTTTCCTGCAAATAACCATACAGACTTGATGTATGACTGAGAATTTTCTTGCCTGCCGTCTTTGCCTCAAGACAAAAATGACTTAAAACACATCTTGGTTAACGCATTGAGTTCCACTACCTTTGCTATTATAACACTGTTTGTCGGAGGTTTGCAAGGCGGGGCAGCTGTCCAAAAATTTACTCAAGAGTAAAAGAGTATTTGGTAAAATGGCAACTCAAGTACTTAATAAAGGATCAAATTTTTATATAAAGTTATATGAAAATTTTGGTATTTTGGGGTTATATAAATAATATTACAAAATAACAGAAACAGGCCAAAGAAACATTTTTTCCAAATTAATTTCAATAAAAAAACGAATGAAACTTTAATAAAAACCGCAGGTGTGCGTCTATGTCTGGTGAATTTTGGTTAAAGCTTGTTCTCATTCACTGAAGTTACTTCAAGTAGGCAGGGGATCCAGAAATTTTACCCAAAAAAGGGTAGCAATACTTCATAATAAAAATTCTCAAGTAAAAGTAAATTTTTTTCTCCAAAAATTACTCAAGCAAATGCAACTGAGTAAATGTAACCAGTTACTACTCAACTCTGATGACCTGTGCAGACATATAGGAAGCATTAAAGATGGTTACAAAAACTGCCTAAGACTAGCAAAACGTGCCATTGTAGATTTTCTAAGGGGATTTTGAGCGATTCCTGGGACAAATGGGATGTTGTCTTGAGAAGACGTAAGTATAAATATGATTAGCCAAAACTAAACACCAAAAACGTAAACAATACCATTAACTTCTGTGTGGGAAAATGTCTGGGGTCAATGGCAATAGGGAGTGGGTTAGCCAGACATAGCAACAGAAAGGAATGGTTAGCTTACCTGGACCTTCATTTTTATGTTGCCCTCCGGAAAGCAGCTTCTTATCTGGTTGTCCAGAAACTCAGTGGGCGGCAAGTCCATTTTTAAAGGTGGGTTTTCCTCAGGGTGAAAACATTTTGTTTGACTGCAAACTGGTGGTTACCTTCCAAAACAGCTGACAGCGCATCATCCTCTTCTTGGTCTTCTCAGGCTTCTGTCCTTGTGCATTTCGCCAACAGGTGAATCTCATCAGCCTTTCCATCATGGTGCATTTGCTGCTGTGGGACATTTAAGCGTCAGACAGAGGACAGCCACACCACTAGTTGTTTTTTCAGGCAAAACCAGTCCAAAATAAAGAATATTGTCTTATACTCTTAACAATATCTGTTCATTTGTTCTCTTCTGTTTTACGTTTGTTTAATAAAACTAAGCAAAAGGGTTGTCCGTGATAATTAAAACAGAGCTGATTTTAAGCCATTCAGCAGTCTATTCAAAGAAAAGAAATTCCTGACAATGGCATATATATATATATATATATATATATATATATATATA